>DWPV01008010.1:0-10294 GCA_018251915.1 Urbanus proteus proteus
TTATTTAATTCCATACAATTTGATAAATATACAATCTAAAAAATATATTGATTAATAATTATATACATTCAATTCTGATACGGTCCGCTAAGAGGCCCAAAACTAAATGAGGAACGTTTCACTAAACGTAAAAATAAAGAGAGCGAAGTAAGAGACAACAGGAAGTGGTTTAGAGCATTAGAGTCTATTATTATGGAAACCGATGTAGCCAAACAAACACAGAAATCAGTACCTTACCGTATTCCTACAAGTGGTATGTTACCACTAAGAAACTTGCTTTTTTATTAGTTGTCTGCTGTTAACAATGAACGAGGCGCGTTAACGAAGTTTTACAAAATATTACTACCCGCAAAGCAAGATTTACGTGTCTCTTTTTACAGTATAGTGTAGTATACAGGTCTAAATGGTATAAATGATATGTAGTCGGTTGTATTATTGTATTGGATTTTTAAACGTATTTTACTGTAGGAATGTAAAGTAAAATTTCCGAACCAAAGATCTGTCAATTTATAATCAGCTGATTTTTGTCAAGTGGTTGTCAGTATGACTTTTCCGTGACGAAACTTGCAGGGAATTGTTACGAAACAAATACCTAGTTAAAATAAATTTTCTTTAATATATAGCAAGAGTTGCACGCGGCACACCATGCGGACGACATACCTTGAAATCTGGAGGGCCGAACCTTGTCTTGCGGTGTGAAATCTGAACAGGTAATTGATAAAATTTATAACACGATAACATGTTGTTTATCTAAAAAGAACGTCGAGCATTGTTGTGTTCCGTGTTTATTAACGTCATTAATAGTACGCTATTTATAATCGTGAAGTGATAGAAAATACAGGCCTATTACGACATTGCCGATAATGAGTCAAAATCATGTGTAATTTTCAGCAGGTTAGTAAAATATTAACGCAATGTAAACAATTATTTCGTGTTAGAGTTATATATTTAAATTTAGATGTTCGCTTTTATCGGTCTGCGTAAATACCGATAATGTTTGTGTCTTCTCATTTTTATTTGGAAAAGTGGCTATAATTTGATACTGCAAATTAGGTACATGTGACAAATTCAATAATGCAAGCATGCTGCTGCATGAAGCTTATTAAATTAAGATAATAAACGAAGAAGCAAAAAGTGATCTATCTGCCATTTATAAATTACCATTACTGTTGTTATAAGATGATATGTGTGAAGTTATAATGATCCGAGTTTCTTCATCATAATTGGATATGGGCACTAAAATTGTGAAATTAATTAGAAGGGCATGCTTTGTATTTTTTCTATTAATGCACTAGATTTTTAAATTACATATCACCCTTTTAAATCACTATCTATTACAAAAAAACTGCATCAAAATCCAGTGCATAGTTTTAAAGATCTCAGCACACACAGGGACGGACAGCAGTAAGCGACTTTGTTTTATACTATGTAGTGAAGATTTTAAAAGCAGTATCATGTATCTATGTGCAAGTTTGTGTGATTACTAAAGAGAACTAAATAACGATTTATATTAAGTGTTCAAAGAAAACTAACCTATTAGGTTTTAATACTTCATAACACATACTTTCAATAAGGTAAGAAGATACTTTCGTGTGTTAATAGATTGTTACTGTCAGTAATAACTGACTTTTAAAAATTATTTATTTGCTTCAAATATAACGAACTTACATACATATATTAAATCAATCCATATTTTATAAATATATATTTAAAAAAATTACATTATTAAATTCTATATATGTCTTGCTTCCAAAAATAACAGCACTTTTTTGTGCATGTTGAAGTGGCTGAAACGAATACAAAAACCTAAATATACTTCATAGCACAATGGATTTCCTTGTGGGAGGCCTAGCGGGAGTGGGAGCGGGGTTCTTCAGCAACCCCTTCGATGTCGTGAAGACCCGGATGCAGTTGCAAGGGGAGCTCCGGGCTCGGGGCCAGCATGCCGTGCACTACAAGAATATCCCCCACGCTATGTTCACTATCGTGAAGCATGATGGAGTCTCGGCTCTGCAGAAGGGTCTTGTGCCAGCCTTATGGTTCCAGTTGGTGGTAAATGGGGTAAGGTAGGTTTTTTTTGCATGATATAATTATTTGGTATGTTTAAGACCCACCTCAGATCCTTTACAACAATGAGTGTACATTGAATCGTAAAGTGAGTTTATGTTTGTCCATGACTGTTGTAATGATTGTAATTCTGTAGCGGTTAAACCATTTATTGTTTTTATTAAAGTATATAGGGGTTACCAAGTTTCTTAGTTGGAGTCTCTCAATCTTTGACAAAAATTTTAAGTATTTAATACTTAAAGGTAAGTTTAATACTTATTGTTTGATACACTAAGTGATCATTTGCTGAGTGAATGATAAACAAACAACAGAGTTAGTATAATATTACTCCTATTTAGTTTATGCTCAGTGTTGTTTAAAATCGAACCGTGCCAAATATAATTTAATATTATTATAAGGTATTACTAGTATTGCTATTATTAGTCTGGATGGGATTCTTGAGATTTTTGCTCATTGCCAATATTATCTATAAGGCTATTTTAATTTTTACTTTATTATCGATATTTAAATTTGTCATTGAAAATAGTATTCCTTTTGCATTTTTCCCGGAGTATCTGAAGTAACATTTCTTACTGCAACATCTTTTTGTTCAGAACTAATAAATTGATACATATTTAAACATTATTTAAAGTAATAGCGACAAAAACAAAAATCTCCTATATTTATAAAAAGACTTATAATATAATTATATAAAAAACTTATAATAAAATATTTGCATTGGGATGTGCATGTCTTTTTTAAGTTGATTTTTTTTTCTTATATGTAGCAAAAATCATGAAATATGTTAAATCAAATTATCAAGCAATACCAGGCATCAATAAGTTGACAAGTCGAATCGAAAATGGTAATTTACCAGGGCAGCCATTTTTAATTTTGAGTTTTTTAAATACTTTTTTACTGCAATATTATTATCTTAGTTGCAATTTTCTGAAAACATTAGCATATATAATCAATTTAATATATTTAAACAGATCTAGTGTAGAATAAACAAAATTTATGTAAGTCAACTTATCAACGTATTCACGCTTGGTACAGATATACTTATATTACCAAAATTACCAAGCACCTAATTATTGTGAAGCTATAAATATGCATACACATACAAGCAAATTATATACAACACATCATATACCTATAGGGATATTTTTATAACCTTCCATTAATTAACATGACCCTTATTTCAGGTTAGGTATATACCAGCAAGCTGACAACTATGGATTACTACGAGATGAGAAGAATAACACAAAATTCATAAATAGTATGTTCTTTGGTTCTCTGTCTGGAATGGCTGGAGCATTCTTTGGGAGTCCACTGCAATTGGTGAAGACACAGCTGATGTCGTATTCCTCGAGACAGATAGCTGTTGGAACTCAGCATGCTCATAGTGGAATGACGTTTGCGATCTCAAAAATCTATAAGAAGAACGGGCTAAGTGGCTTGTGGAGAGGCGCGCATGGAATGATGATCAGGAACTCGATTGGTTCCGCATCACAGATTGCATCCTATGCTATGTAAGTGTTTTATATAAGTTCCTGGTTAAATACACTGTTTTTTGATATAGAATCGGCCTTTGTAAAGAAATAAAACCACCTTTTGAGAAGTCACCGTACTACGAGATGCGGGTAGTCTAGCTTTGGCAAATACCCTCCTTACAAAGGGGGCCTAGGTAGAAGAAATAAATAATTAAAATATGTAAACTTGATATTAAGTGGCACAGCCATAGAGTCACCCTAAAATGATCACCCCCAGCTACCATACAAAAAATAAAAAAATATTTATTTATTTTATTCATTTATAAAGTTATTTTATATAATTTATTCACTTATAAACATTTTAATAGTTTATTCATTTTATTTTATTTTACAATTTTAAAGCCCATAGAAAGCGAATAGGTGGATACAAATAAAATTAATATGACATTGTTATTATTTAATATCACTCTTATCTATTTATGCTACATTTCATCTACTTGATAAAATATAGACTTAACTCATTGTCTCATTCCATTGACAATGATATTGCAATTAAAGTACTTGAGATAAATAACAATATTAATAATTAAACCTTGAATTTAAACCCAGGCTTAACATTTGTATACAAATTAACATATGTCTTTGTAGGTAAGTATACTAATTACATGGCTTTATCAATAATAAATATTAGCTAAACAAGAAAACCTTGTTAACAGGATTTATTTTCAGTAATAGCATGATATAATTATGTAATTTTTAAATGTATATTATGTTAAATTTTTTATTATACTCGTATTGCCATTTCATTATTTTTATGTAAAGATTTAATAATATAAAGGATTTAAAGGTGGTATAACCCTTAGTGGTTCGACTCAGGCAGCACCACCGCCACACCTATTTCAAACTTATAACGGCAATGTTAAGCACTGCTGTGTTCTGGCTTGAAGTGTGTAGTAAATGAAAAATACTTATCCGGGCGTTCCAACTTAGTCCTCAATGGTGGCAACGCATTTGTGACCTACCTCAAGCATAACTTTTTTATTATCTAGGGTTGATTACAAATATGGGCGGCAGTGGCTACTTACCATCAGTTGGTTTGTTACTCTCATTGTATAATAAAAAATCATTAATCTCTTGGTCTCCATAGAATTATAGTTTTAAATTCCCAATTGATTATCCATTTGTTTTAATATTCCAGATGTAAAGAATGGATGGACAACAACAATCTCTTCCAGCAGTCGAAGTACCTGTCAGCGTTCGTGGCGAGCAATATCGGTGCGATTGTCAAAACCTTCGCACTGACTCCCATGGACGTTATTATGACACGCCTTTATAATCAAGGTAAAATAAATAATCAAAATCAATTAATCAAAAATCATATTTTTAAAAGGTGAAAGTAGCAAATAAGAGTATTCAAAGCCATTGTTTTCCTGCCCCTGGACTCCTCACAGGGTGAAAGAAGGATAGACTATAGTATATCACCCGCTGCTCAAGTGCGAATCGGTAGACTTCACAGGCATATGAGATTTCTTTAAATAACAGTTAAGCAAAATAGATTATCATCATTAAAAAAAATTAAGAACGTATTGTAATTTTTTTGCGTTACTTTGTTTACATTATTGTCATATTACTATTTACTTTAAAATGTATTAAGTTCATTTAATGTGTATGAATGAATTAAATGTATTGGTTCATATTAATTAAAACATTAACAATTAGATTTATTATATAATATTTAACATTAATGAATAAAATATTAATATATTCACAGCCGTGGACGCTAATGGCAACGGCGTGTTATACTCTGGCATAGTGGACTGCGCTCGGAAGATCACTAAAACTGAGGGACTATTGGCCTTCTACAAGGGCATAGGCCCTTCATATTTACGGCAAGCGCCCCATACAGTACTTCTGCTAGTCTTCTGGGATATGCTGAAAGATCTACAGAAAAATGTTGAGTTAAAGGCGTAATATTAACTGAAACGGTTGTATGGAGAATGAAATTCTTTTTACCGTTCAGAAGGCCTAATAATTTTATCATACACACATGTTGTACATAGAATGTACCTTATACCATAGTGAGAGACATCAAACGATTTTTTACAAAGTGTGGAATTATTGAAATGAGCTATTCAACAAATATTTTCATATAAGGAATAAGAAGTTTTCAATAATCGAAATGGCTAACGGACATATTGTCTGCTTATAAGCTTTCTGTGTCCTCTTCTATAAAATTAAATGGTCTAAGTAGCTTTATTTCGGCTTTTTAAAATTGAGTGATGGGTTCATTTATAGAATATATTTATTGCTTTTAAATTATTTTTGTGTGCATTCTACGTACCGCTTTGAATTTGGCCTTACTAATTTTTTTTTAACTACGATTATATGACTAAGTAGGTATATTCACACATGGAACACACTTATCGCCTCAATTCTTTGACCTTTGCACTGTTTAATTGTTGCGTATAACAAGACTAAGAAGTTATAAAAAAGAGGTCACATGTCACTGATTAAATAAAACATTTATATTTACTTTTAGTATCGATTATGACGTCATGTTTCACATATATTTTATCTATTTTATGATACTCTTATATTTAAGTAATATAATGTATAACATACAATTATTATATGTTATTGTATCACACTGAAGATTAAATATCATTTTAGTCTAATTATTTATAAATATTCTTGATGCCCGTCTGTCTGTCAAACTCAGTGCAAAATTATGTATATATGTATACGTAAGTGTTATATCTAGGTAAAATGTTATATATTTACAATAAAACCCATTGTTAGACTATGATATTTGCAAAATAATAAACTTGTAACTCTTTTGACGAATCTGGTCGAATCTCGGATCACTCGTAATATTTTTAGAAGATACATAATATAGTTCTTATGTTACATTAATAAATACTTAATAATTAATAACATAAGCTAAAACTGACAGCCATTTGTGTAGACTTTATACAATTATAATTATACATTATGATTATTATATGTATTATTTTGTAAAATCAATATATTATACATATGTAAGTAAGGATACCTTTCTTATAGCAAATGATTGTACCTGATCACCCACCACATAATCCAGTATTATTTCTAATTACATATATTGTAATTAAATTTCATTTTCCAGTAATTTTATGGCCATAAGACATGTACCACCGGTATAAATTCAGTATTCCCCTAGTATATTATGATATTCATCAAAGAAAATGCAAGTATAACAATACATAGTTCAATAAAAGTTTTAATATATTATATATTTTCACTTATTGTCTATGATGTGAGCTAGGAAAAATATTGGTTGAACCGAGTTATTCATAAATGTTATAGAAATAACTTTATTATATATTGTCATTTTACACCAATATAAAGCAATTTGACCCAAAACACTTATGTATATGTACTTGAAGTATATATTTAAGAGTATGTTTCGTGAGCATTTACCAAAGATAAATTTAGGAAGTCAAAAATGATTATTAATTTATTATTTAACTAGCTGTTGCCCGCGGCTTCGCACGCGTCAAATTACATATAAACCTACCTTTTCAATTACTCTATCTATTAAAAAAACCGTATCAAAATCTGTTGCGTAGTTTTAAAGATTTAAGCATACAAAGGGATATAGGAACAGAGAAAGCGACTTTGTTTTATACTATGTAGTGATGTCCTAACTAAATACATTATATGGTTTACCTCAATATTTTGACAAATAAATATACTTAGATATAATTTAGGTCAATAAATATTTGAATCCAAAATAGCCAAATACCGTCCTGTTATGTATCATTATGTTTTGAATTAATATATACATACTTTTATTTATAAATAAGAGTTATTAACATAAGATATGTTGAATCTTGTATTGAGCGCTTAATTCAAAGTATTACCATAAACAAAAATAAATACGATCTGTCTCCTGTGATGATCTTAAAACGTACGGTTCAATCGACGTTCTTTTTAGATTAAAATAACATAAGGATATGTAATGTACACTCAAGGCCAACCTTAGCCATATAGGCGCCCCGGGCTAGTTACTCACCTGGCGCCCCAAAGTAAGTCACACATCAGGCGCCCCGCGCGAGTTACATATATTGGAGCCCTCAAAGCCCCATAAAGTGGAAGATATTCCATTTTTTTAGACATGCGTCGGTGCTCGTGGCACCCCGGACTCTCGCCCGGGGCGCCAGGGCCCAAAGCCTAAAGCAGGCACTGTACAGACTATACACACTATATGGATATTATTTACGAACTTAATGGTCGTAAGACTTAAATTTAGCAACAGAACTAAAATAAATACACTCAATGAAATTCAAGTCTTACCACTTTTAATTTTTGTATTAATTCTATGTTAAGTATATCTATATACACTTAGTTATACAAATTTCTTCAAATTATGGAAGGAGTTATTATCTATATAAAATATTAATAGACGCGAATGAAAGTATAAATGTATAGTACAAATGTTTTGTTACTAGTTTTAAATTATTTGTTATTGTTGAAAAAACATGAATTGAAATAAATTAAATTTAAAACATTAAATGGTTCTTATTTATTTTAATTGACCCACAAACCATCTTTAATTAAATTTAATACAAAAAAGACTCGCATCACTTTTAACTTTTTGTCCCTTTTGGTCCCCACTCATTTCTAGAGATGAAAAAACATCTTACACTTTGGTTTTAGCGTTGACAAACTGTCAGCGGCCCTCCTAGGCATTGCTTTTTATATTTCTGCTATATATCAAATGACCCCCCACTCTCTCCATGCCCATGGCTATCACATAGGAACTAGTATATTATCTATATTGTTACATATATGTTGTTTTATATTCCTCACTAACTGAAATCTATATACTTATCTAAGTATAATATTTTAATACTGAAGGAACTTCGTATTTATATTTTGTACGAATAAATTATAATATAGTTGCAAATGTAAAATAAGTTTTCTTTCTAAAGTGGTTTAATAAATCAACCATTTAATTATTTCACAGAGCTGAAGCTCTTTATCGGGCGCCATTAAAATGGCCGCAAGCCAAGATGGCGTCTTGCGTGACGTCACGGACATGGCGATGGGCGGAACTTCAGCGATGTTCGCAACGCTTTTCACAAACCCCATAGAGGTGGTGAAAACGCGTCTCCAACTCCAAGGCGAGCTGGCTGCTAAGGGCAAGCATGCTGTGCATTACAAAAATGTCCCTCACGGACTGTATGTCATCGCGAGGACTGAAGGGCTGATCGCTTTGCAGAGTGGACTACCTGCGATGCTCGGGTTTCAGTTCTGCTTGAACACTTTTAGGTAAGACTTAAGTTATATCTACCAGAAAATGAGGTGCAATTTGCGCCTAATACGTCAAATGCTTGTATACAATATAAATTTCAGACAATATATACAAATAAATAAAATTGAAGTGACTGTTTGTGATTTCAAAATAACATTTATTTACTCAATGCATATAAAAGTATACACGATATCTATAACGAAAATGTAATTTAATTTTTTTTTGTCTGTCTGTCTGTCTGTTTGGCTGAGCTAATCTTCCAAACGGCAAGACCGATTTTAACGGGACTTTCACCGGCAGATAGTTGAACGTCTAAGGCGTAACATAGGCTACTTTAATTTTCGAAAAAAGCATTAACGAGCACGCCACACGCATGCGGGCCCGCTCGCGGGAGCACGTGATGTTACCTATGTTTAGATAAGTATTCCTTTTTACTTTTTTAACACGGGTGAAACCGCGGGGATCAGCTAGTGTTCTATTAATTACAGATTTCCCCTCCAAACCGCAGTAGAGCAATCAACTTGCAGAAATAGGTCGCGTGCATTGACGATATGGTAACGCAAGCCGGCTCTGTGGTTGGTGAGACTCGAGAGGAATAATAACGCATTAAGCTTGAGGTATTATATCGACAACCCCGTGGAATAGTGGCCTTAAGATGGTAGATGGGATATTTGATAAAACTTAGTCCTCAGAGGTAGCGACGTATTTGTGGTCGATCACTGGTAGACTGTGATCTATTTGTGACTTTTAGAAGGCAATTTGTTGTGACTACCAGTTGTCGTTCAAGTTACGGCGCGTTGTACAATTGGATCTGCTAGCCCCAGGGAGAGCCTGAGCGTCATTACGTGAGGGAAACATTGGCGCATTCTATCAGAGATCCTAAGTTTCCCTACGGAATGAGGTCACCGAGTGGGTTTTAGTGAGTAACAACCTCACATAACTCAGCCTTTCCCCAAAATGTTCAAGTATTTTTTTTAAATTTCCCCCTGTAAAAAAAGAAAAAAAAGGACTGTGATCTTATCTGCGGTTGATTACAAGTGCCCATGGGCGACCATTAACCATCAGATGGGCTGCATGCTCGTTAGCAACTACCATAATATTTATAAAAATTCTTGTATTTGCAAAACTGAAGGAAAAATAGTTTGAAACGTGGGAAAACTACTACGATTCCAGCGGAAAGTTCGCCGTAACTTTTCTTACCTCACTACGTTAGAAGGAAAGTATATTTTCCACCGCATGATATTATATGGACTGCAGATTCTGACAAATAAAATATATAAATACAAAAATATGTAGCGCGCATAGCGCTGCGGATTGCGTAGATCTTAACCGGTCTACATAGTTAAGCAACGTCGGGCGCGGTCGGCAGAAGGATGAGTGAACGCTAGTGGCAAAATTTCATGCGCGTTTCCGTGCTTCGGAGGGCACGTTAAGCTGTCGGTCCCGGTTGTTATCATTG
>DWPV01008011.1:0-10293 GCA_018251915.1 Urbanus proteus proteus
CAACAAAATTAAATGTTTATTGATTATTTTATATTTTTCTACTACTATCCTGTGGTGTTTTTTGTTTTCAGTCAGTATTTCGGACAGAAAATACGTATTTCATTTCATATTGTAAAAAAAAAAAAAATGTACCTGCCTTGCCAATATACGCACGACCTCCGCTTCACTGGAGATGAAATGAAATGGCCCTAATTTTCCATTTTATATTAATTAGATTGGTGTAACAATTTTACAGCTGTGAAATTATTATAATTTATCCCTGTACCTCTCTACCGCTTAACTTAACCACCCATATATGAACAATAATCACTATTGAAACCAACAATATTTAAACGTGTTGCTCAAATTTTCTTCCAGAAACATAGCTTCCGTTTAATAACAACGATGAGCCAAGGATAGCAGCGTCCTAAACAAACAATGATTTCCATTAATGTCCGACGGACAGACGGACGGCGCAGCATATATATTTATTGATTTATTGATCGTAGCCAGAAATCCCTCCGGTCGTATTTTAAACACGAAAACGAATGCCCGAATGTTTTTGATGCGTCGAACAGAAAAATATTTGGACAGGTTTACGATATGACGTTTTATAATTCTTGCGTGTGTGGATAAATAAACAGCTAATATTAAATTCATATACAAACACATACGCATAATTATAAACAAATGTATCTTTAAATAAATATCCTGAATTAGTTTCAGGATATTTCTTTAAATGTGCAGTTTGTTGACTCTACATAAAAAGAAACAATGAAAATTCAAAACCTACATTTCTCTCTTACTTGTAAACAGTATTTTTTGTTTTGTTGCTGTTGACAATATTTATAAATCAAAACATGGAAAAACATGCGTATCATCGGATTTCGGCTATTCAGCGCAAGTATACTTACGTCAAATAATACGATTAATTTATGGTTACACATCGTTTAAAAACCGTTACTATTAATTTTAGGAATTCAATGAATTATAACGTTTAAAAAACCAAAATAATAACAATTCTTAAAAATAATCTTTCCATTTTGGATTAAGTAAGAGTTAGACTAAGATTAAGTAGTAGGAGTAGCTACTCCATGCATTCTATGTCCATACAGAATCTACGCTTATTTCCCGCTAAGCAGATGCACATGCGCCCCGGGATTCCACTATCTATCCTTTTATTACTATACCTCTCTCTTTCACTCCTTAAACTTTCCAATTAAGGAATAAGGGACAACAAATCAAGTTCTACAAATTATTTTATTGCTGTGAGATATTTTTATATGTCGTGTCTTACGATCTTAGATACGACTTGTAACAAGAAACTGTTTATTCATTTGTTATAAATGCCTTAAGAAGATTTATCTCGTTTCTTTTTCTGTACACACGCGACTATTTTAAAGGTATGCACCGAAAATAGAAATGAACTGAGGGAGAAATTAAATTAGACGTATTTTTTTAAACTTAACGCTAAAGTAAAGCATCGCATAGAAATAAATGAATAGGAAATGATAATAGGTACATACTTATCTAAATACCTACACGCAAGAGAGTTCTTCAAAATTAAAAGTTTTTAAAGTTATCAATTCGTACTTGGTCGGCTTGGTGGTCTTTGGGCTAATTCCCTCTTACCCTGGGTCTATCCGAGCCATTTACATTTTTAAAAATAATAAAATATGTATTTAATTCTTCACATAATAAATCTTAAAAAATTAATCATTTAAACCGGTTATAAATCATGATCAAACATATCTTGAACTTAACATTGATCCAAAATGGCGCACAACAATTACAATAATTAACTTGCTGACTGTAATTGATTGATGGAGTAACGAGCTGATATGATATTAAAACCAGTTGAGCCAAAGAGTAGGATTATGTAGACATGGCCGATATATTATCTTACTGTAACTAAAAACCGTTTCCTTTTATGTATCATATCATATTGATATTCGATATACTAGATATGGTCAACCGTTGTAACGAAATTATAAAACCTATTGTTTCATAACTCCCTGAGATAATAAAGAGAGAATGACATTCAATATACGTCAAAATGAGTACGTTAATTGATCGTGTGTAACTGAAACTACCAAGTTAATATCGGTGATAAATAAAAGCTCTGATATCGATATAAGAAAACAGTTTTTCATATCGATATGAAAACCGAATATCCTTAACAGATAGACCTGAAAACTCGCATAGTAGAAAATTATCAGCATTGATTCACAGGCAAGTTGCAACAAACCTGTAACCGGTTTCGTATCTTCGAATATAACCCAATTGTATGTAAAACAAAGGCTGTAGACGGCCCATAAATTTTAATATAACGAGATCGTTTACATAGACTGCGATGCGCCCGCGCATTCGCCCCGCGCTATTACCATTTCATACTTTTATTTTTTTATTACCCAATTTAGTCTCGATAGGGCAGCATAAAAACTTAGGGTAACCATATAAGGAGTAAGAAACTGAATTTAAATAACCTATAAATAATGTAATTTTACTGGACAGTCGCTTCAGTACTTCTGTTGTAAATAAATACGCCAACTTTAACGAAGGGATAAAAAGTATATAAATACTCCACATGACGTCTTAGTTAAAATAATAAGTTGAATAAATACGGTAGCTACTATGTATTATGTAGAGAATACGTCAAAATGCAATTTTAATTAAATTAAACATGATTACATTACTGACAAGGATAAGAATGATAACCGTTATGTGACGTCAACTATTTAGTATTTCTTGCTGGAATATACCAAATGCTGTTATCTTTTTAGATTCATAATAATTATGTTATATGAAAAATTATGATACGTTTAGTAACTCAGTAAAATGTTCAACCAAGGATTATTGAAGTTATTTGTAATAATACATAGTATAGTATGTGAGTACAGAAATAATATTAAAATACTATAGTACCTATAGGTAAGTGTGTGATCTATAGGTGCAAGAACTTTTTAAATAAATGTGATTTTATGAAAGACATACGACCACAATAGCAGCTTAGCGCTAATGCATCCCGCTGAATTTAAAGGTATATTAAATAGGTACGTACAAAATATATATTTTTTAACATTACTGTTATTAAAATGTAAATATTTTTAGAATATACGACACTAAATCTTTTTTGCAGTTTAAAAACCATTTGCTTCCGGCGGTACTACACTCTTAAGACAACAAAAATAAAAATAAAACCGTTGAATGTAAAATTGATTTAAATATACTATTGTTCTTGTAGTTGGACCGGTGTTGAAAATAGGTAGTTTATTACACAGATGGTCAGTGTGTCTAACTTGTTAATCGTGTAGAGAACGCGTAAAATCTGATGCCCATGTCGAATGGTTATGCGAACTGCCTTTACTTGCCTACGTAACTTGAAATCGATTACTGAGTATCGATATATTGATATCAAAGTAATAATTTAGTTGTTAATATAGATGATACAAAATGTCATTGACTCTGTTCTTTATTTCATCTTAATTCAACATAGAAGTATGTACCTATAATCACGAAATGATATATAGGAAGATTGAGAACATTTGATCCCTACGGGAGACTTTTATAGAATTTACAATGTTTATGTGTGCAATACATAGTTTTAGAGTGGCTACAATACAGTCCCCCTTACAAACTTAACTTTCCATATAAAATCTGCAACTCTACCATGTATGAAAGAAATACACAGTAGGTAGAAATAACATAGACAAGAGCGATCAAAATAGAGTCATTTCAAATTAAAATCTTACTCCTGCGAATTATATATTCTGTAGATTTTATTATTTAATTATTGCGTCTGTATTTACAGAATAACAAAATATAATTATGTATAATTTTACGTTCGTGGGTATTGCTTGTTAATTTGAATAATTTTGCAATTACTCAAATTAATTTGTAGTTTTCGGCAATTATTTTGTTATCTGTGCTAGTTTATCATTCCCGCGCAATAATTTCCGCCTCGTTAGCACCGCTCCTGTTCATTCACTGTACTGATGGGTATCTGTTTCACACTGACAGATAGCCGTAAAAATGATAAACTTTATCAGTTACAATTTAAAAATGAAATTTGATATATGGTACTGATAATGTAATATAAATATAAAGATTTTGTTTACAATACAGTTAACCTACTTCAGAATCGCTAGCACGGATCGTATCTAGCAGACAGAGGTGTCTAGACTGTAGAGTGACATAGAGCGTAGAGTGGTCATAGTCAACAGGCTAGCTAAATGTAAAATCTACCAATCCGCAATAGAATAGAATTTTTAACCACCTGACGATGTTTTCCTTCCCTGTTACCTGCACGATGTACAGCGAATAATAAATAATTTCTAATATATTATGTAGGTAGGTACCTACGGAAGAAGTACAGGTAGGTACATAACGTTACGTATTAGAGATGATATCAAAACTATATTTACTCTCGTAATTAACGAAACAGGTTGTATATTTTTAATGATTTTAAAATAAATTATGGGACATAAAATAGATTTAGTACTTTACTCTCCGTCGTTGGCACGCTCATAAATACTTCGCAAATATAAAGTAGTAAGTTACTTGACCCTTGCTAACTTATTGCCCCCGCCACTCATCTTCGGCTTAAAATATGACGGTCGTAATATTTCTAAACACTCGGCAGTAGGAAAGACGGCAACTTTGAACCGTATTTTGCATTCCGAGGCGGCATCATCAAAGCTGTAATCACGCCCGCCAATGCTGTCTATAACGATCAGAAAGTTTGTACCTACTGAGTGGGTCTTAAAATGTTGCATAGTGACACCTGACTTGTGCGAGGCATTAGAATATGCTCGACAGTTCGTAGATCGACTTCGGATTCTCTGGACACAATTTCACTTCTTTCTGCGTTATAACAAGAGTGTAGCGCTTTTATGTGCTGGTTTAAAGGGTGTGGGACGGAGGCATTTTGAGGCCTTAGGTACACCTATGTAGCTAATCATATAAGGGCATATTTGGGGCAGGTAAGATGACTACTTCCTCATCTGCTCTAAATATCATTAAAACATGATTCTACACCTATAGAATAAATTTCTTGTATTTATCCTAGTCGCTGATTTTTTTAAATCTATTTCTTAAGATTAAATTAAAACGTCTCTAGTTTTTAAACTTCGAAATCGAACCAGAAACTCTATAGACAATGTAGACGAAGGTAGAGACTACAGAGTAAACCTCAAGAACGCAACGCTTCGGTCGGAAATAGGCGTTACCGCCACCACATGAGTTAAATCTCGGGACATAAAGCGCTCTGTTATCGGGCCATCATTTTTTCGTATCGTTTTTCATCTACAAGGTAACGAGGTGCGCTGTAATAAGGTTTGACGTGAATAGACGGCGCTGCGTGTCAGTGGCGACTGGACGGTGTTTATAAAATACACCACAGATACAAAAACGAATTTATGCTCCGGTTACAAATCACCTGGTTTTATTATCACTGTTTTCTTTCATGATTGTTTTGGTTCGGGTCGATAACCCGTATCATGTGTCTTAGAAGAATGAAAAAATGTATTTAGAATAAGTACTAATGTTTTTCATTTATCAAAGTCTAATTATTTTGACGTCAATCGTAAATAAAAAATCATAACTTTATTTAAATGTTTAAAGATTTAAGAAAAATCATGTTTATTAGTATAATTAATATTGTTAATTAGTATAATTTATTTATTTATATTCAAAGTCTAATATACTTAACTGTAATATTGTAACATGAAAAAGTCTTGTCGGGTTTCTCTTAATTTAAAATATTTGTTGAACTATTTTAACCGAATCCCATCCCATTATACCCATAGTTGTTTCTATAAATTAAAACACAAACCCCGCTGAGTTTGTTTTACGAGGGCCCATGACCAACAGAATCCCTATTTCTGTTTTATATATCACGATTAAAGATTGAGCGGCCATGTTGGACGGCGGGGAACGCAATGGGATGTCACTCAGGATTTGAAAAGTGAACATTAAGTTGTTACGGCCACTTGGGGTTAAGACCTTTGACCACTTGAATTAAAAATAAAAGATACACGTAATAATCTAAATGTAAAGTCTGATTGCTATATATTATATTCTATTTACATAACTAACGTAATGTATTTAAGTGTTGGGATATATTTAAAATGTTTTTCAAGTGTGCGACTCTACCATAACGCGTCGACGTCTTTTCATAGAAAAACTAGTTTTGAATAAACTTAAACAGTTTTAAGTTTTAATTAACGTAATCCTCATAAGACGAACGTAATTATATATGTAATTAGGTAATTAAAAGTAAGTACATATTTAAAAATAAAATAAAATCTTTAAATCTAATTTATTACATTGGTTTACGTCTCAGATATTTCATTGTTTTATAACATTGACGTAGCAAACGGGTACACTGTCCATCTGATGGTAAGTAGTCACTGTTGCCACTGCTGAGGGCTGCGATGGTCACCTCATATATTAAGTCAACCGACAACCACATCGTTCCATCCAAAAGCAAGAACATGCTAGATATATGTAGTATGTATGTAGGCGTATGCTATAGGCTATAACAAAGATCTATACAACCGTAGATAAGCCCTGCGCATTCAAAAACTGTTTGCCTTTTGCGTAACTGCTGCTGACCAGTGCTTGAATATCCGTACAAATCAAATTGACCCTTAGAATAGATGACGGTGAGCTATGCAAGGGCTCAGCCTAATTTGGTATAATATATCGAAGAAAAGCGTCTATTCACTGCGTACGTCACCCGACTGCGGCGGGTCGAGCCGCAGTCTAGCGAAAGTCGCTGATTAAAAGGCAAACACAGGTTCGCGCGTCTGAAGTATGGAGCGGGCATATCTACGGTATGTATCTATGATTGATAGCTTATCACAGTTCACACGCAGTTTCACTCGCGATCTGTGAATGATAATCCCATTCATAAAACACGTTCGTTCAGGTCATTGCTCTAGATATGTTTTTACCTATGTCAATCGTTTGGACATTCTGAGAAATGTTTCTGATAAATATAGGTGGCGTGGTTCTTTTGTTTATGTCTTTTAATTTGAGGTAGTAAATGAGATTGATTGTACTGGCCACTGTCGCCCATGGATATCTGTGAACCCAGATAAGATCAAAGTCCTACCTAAGGTCGGGAAAAGAAGCGTTGCTACCCCTGAGGACTTAGTTGGAACGCCTCAGGTGACGATTCCTTTTTGTGATTTATATCAATTCTTGGGACACTGCGAACCATTCGGCGGGTGATGTTTTATTTGATTATTATTATTTAAAATGCCCTTTATTTTTCACTTTAATCAATTCCATCTCACAGCCACCATATTAGTTTCACCCGCGTTTAAAAAGTATAAAGGAATATATATTTAAACATAACTGAAACCCCGCTCACCGGCGAAGGCCCCCGCATGCGCTTGGAGCGTGCACTTATGTTTTTTTAAATTAGAGTAGCATATGTTACGCCTTAAATTTCCAGCTATATTCTAGTGAAAGTGCCGACAAAATCGTTCCAGCCGCTTAGAAGATTACCTCACCCTAACAGACAAACAGACAAAAAGTAATAATTGCATTTTTGTTATAGGTATCGTGTATAATTTCATGTGCATTGAGTAAAAAAATCTTATTTTGAAATCACAAACAGACACTTCAATTTTATTTATTTGTATAGATATCATCTGACTCATCGCTCACTTATCGGATAATTAGCTTTAGATTAGAGAATTAGATATTTATGTCAAATCAAAAATCTATAATTCCGTAATAATATAAAGATAAAGAAACCATCACCCAACCTTGCGCTGTAAAAGCAATTTACTGAAAACAAGAAAGTCTAACTGAAAACAAGAAAGTCTAACAGGTGAAAGTATCCAAACGTATGTTGTTATGGTATGATATTTGGAATACGTCCATTGTCGCTTCGAACCTGGGAACATCCGCTTTCTATGAAACACAATTGGCTTGAATAGTTTTGATTAGGTTTTCCTCTTTAAATTTTCTTAAAAGTAGTGATAACCTATCAGTTTGTTACATTCTTAACAGGGTCTAAGTTTCGTTTTCTAGGAACACACCGCTGTTTTATGAAAATTATGTGCATATTAAAAATATTTATCGTTTGTTGTTGTTTGTCGTTCGTTTGTTTTTGTGTTTGTGTTTTGTTTTTGGGGTTAAGAAAAAAATTTAGGGGTGAGGAAACCTCACACTTGAGTTGTTTTTTTAAAACTCAAAGGTGTGTAAAGTCTACCAATTGAACCGATTCGCACTTGGCCAATAGACTATGATTTAGCTCTTCTCACTATATTGTGACACCTCACTATATGGTGACCCGTGGTATGTCGCTATGCAGCAACTTCAAGTCTATCCTCTTGCACAAAAGTGCGAAAAATATATTCAATTATACGTTTGTTTTTGATGTGGCAACCCTAAGCTCTAGGAATTAGCTGCAAAACTGGTAATTTTAATGCCACTACGCATTTTCCTGTTTCCATAAAAAAGAGGAAAAGTCGTTTCCAGTAAGCCTAGCGAGAGTTGTATTGACAAATTTGTGGTTGCTTAACCGACCAGTTGAGACCACTTTCCGACTTCTACTGTCCACAGTATCCACTAATGTCCACACCACATACATTCTTGGAATAGCCGATATAGGTACGGCACACGTCTGAGCAAACGGGTCTAAGGGTTGAGTGTGCTACGACCCTTTTCTAGTATTTTTAATTTTGTTATTTTTTTAACTTCTTTATTCAAAAACGTAGAATCAATTATGTTTGTGCCAAAACAATTTTATAAAAACAAGCGCTGATGATTAACTTAGCTCAAAATACAGGTAAGTAAAAAAGTATAATTATTTTTTATTATAATAATAATAAACAGTGAAATTTATTATTATTTACTATTTATTTCATTTTCATCGTAAAAAAAATTCGACACCAATTTGTCGTTCTATATTCACTCACAATCACGGCAGATAAAATGTTAATTTTTTGTTTATATTTTTTTGTTTCGAAGAGTCATCAGGCAGCAGTACAGATAACCTACAAAAGCGGCATAATGGAAGTCTTTTGACTGACTTTTTATGTACTCTGTGGCCCAATATTGATTGGCGGGCTTCCTTGTAATGAAATCGGACGTGTCTTTTTTATTCTGTCCCGCCCGAGATAATTGTCGTCCGCATTGCATTAGCTACGGGCACAGAGTGGAAAATATAGAGCCAATATTATTTTATCTGCCTCAATTTCACGATTTCATCCAGCCATCAGCCCCGTGAGGTCCACACTGGATATAGGCCTCCTCTAATGGAGTTTATGGCAATAGTCACCTCCATTGGCATACGTGTTGGTGACAGCACTGGGTGTTTATGTTAGAAAGAAAATCTCAATTGCCATTTTTCTGGATTTTGTCCCTTAGTCACCTACGACATCCACGGAAAGAGATAGGGTGTACAAGACCAACACCACAACTCATCATTAATAAACACAATTTTAATTAAATTAAAAGCTAATTTCGTTAATGTCATCCGATCGACATTTCTGTAACTGGCTGAAAATTTTATGTTTCGCGCCAAAAGAAAAAACACACTGTAGCTACTCTGTGGCGTACGAACTCGATTCATTCAAGTTTGCGAGTACCTTATTCATTATACTGTGACCCCAATCCACTTGCAACGACCAAGCCCGTACAACTCCGCTGTTATATCACAAATACGTATTAACCAGCACACAATTTTATACCTTTAACACAAAACACAAAGTTCAATTTTAATTGTACTCATTGTTGAGTTACGTCGTTTTGTTGCGTGGTAAGCATATTTGCCGCGCCTGGCGATTATTTAAAGTTTTCAATCAAGATTGCGGGCTTTAATGACAATTTTGTAAATATACGTATGGCATAATTTTAAGTTATGTCATGTGGGAGATCCCTTCGGAGGTTTCACCGCCACACCTGTTTCTGGTTATAGCTGTACAGCTGTATTCTGTTGAAGGATGTGGTAAGAAAGACTTAGCAAGAAAAAATAAGTTAAAGAAGAAAAACATTCCAAGTTAGTCGTAAAGTTTGTGTAGCAACGCATCATGATATCACATATGACAAACCTAATTATAGTTGCATACAACAGTTGTCTGCCAGGGGGTAGATTTTTTTTTATATAATATGTGAGTAGTAAACGAACTTGCAGTCCACCTAATGGTAAATGGCCACTGCCGCCCATGGACATTTGTAATCAACCCCAGATATGATCACGGTCATACCTAGGGTTGACTACAGATGCGTTGCTACCCCTGAGGACTGAGATGGAACGCCTCGGATAAGTCTGTCTCCCTGACCACACCCTTCAAG
>DWPV01008012.1:0-10293 GCA_018251915.1 Urbanus proteus proteus
CGCGCAGTCTGGCACGCGCCGCAATGCGTGAAGTGCCTGTGTTTTGCGAATTGTACCTGCGGGTTACTTGACGTCACTATGTTTATTAAATTATTTGTTATGTACGTCATATCTATTAACGACTCCCCATTGTGATTAGCAGTCACATCTTACGATTTACGTTTAGACGTCTTTGAATGTTTACAAGAATGTATGTCTTGAAATTATTGGAAATAATCTTACCAATTAAAGACGGATCGAGGCCAATTACACCATTTTTAGAAGTGCTGCACCTTTGTAGAGTCGTGAGAGCTAGGTTGTTTTCTGGTAGTAAACTCATTAAATTTTTACCAATATATTTTACGTATCTATGTGGATTTTAACAACAAGTAATGCTAATCATATTTAATACTACGCATTAGGTAATATTAACGAATTAAAATGTAAATCAACAAAAAAAATCAAACGAATAAATTAACCCTAATATACCTATAGTAAACTATAATAAACAACAAATCAAAAACATGATTGATCTCAAACTAAGTAGGTAGTACCCATAATTCACTACAAGATTTATAATGCTGATAATTTCAACACGTTATTCAAACGAATTCGATATTCGAATGTTAACACAATGAACTGTCCATGCCTATAGCAACAAAGTTTCAAATAAGGAAAGAAAAAAGATGTCAAACTTGACAATTAATTTTAAACTCACAAAGTTTGTAATCAAAATATCACCGACAAAAATACGACTTGCCTAATCAAAATTAACACTATTATGTAACCCCTTAATTCACGTGCACGTTTCGTATTTTAACTTTAGATTGAGTTTCTTTATTTAGAAACTGATTGAAGCTTAGCGTATTTTCAACGTTTTACATCATCTTGTTTGAAACACCGATGAATTGCGGCTGTGCGAACTTTTCCCAAACATTGTGTACCCTTTTTCCAGTTGTTACCGAGACAAATAAAGTCAAACTTGGAACGATTTAAGTCAGAAATAAACTCATACTTGACCTTTGTTTACCTGCCCTGTAATCGTTTTGGAACCAAACTTCTTTATAATGACGTAACGTACGGGAGGTCTTTATAATAAGAATGCTCTCGAATTTACATTGAATGTTGATCGATATTCGTGTTCGATTGAAATCACAATGAAACGGGTGACTCGTTTGAAAACAGGTGTCGTATGGCTAAAATTTGGGTACTTAGAATGGAAAAAACCTTTGATATGTTTATCAACCCTTTAGATTTGGGGGCGGTCTTTGTGTGTGAACAATGTTGTTTGGGAATGGATTTTTCTATGATTATCGATAAAGCCTGAGGTTACTGACAGGTGAGATGTCACCGGATGAATGGTAGCGACGTGTATAGTTTGTGGTTGTTTCGGTAAGTTGACCCGATAAGATAGCAGATTGTTAAGAGTGTATTGACTTATACAAAGGTAGTTTTTTATTTGGGCTACATGTCTTTGAGTTGTTTACACGTTATTTTTTACTACTTGTTATAGAAGTGTAATTTTACCTGCGATTTGTTTTCTTTGTATGTTTTATTTGTTAAGTAGTAGGTAGGTACTTTTTTAAAGGATATATTTTTTGTTTACGATTTTTTTGATTCTTATCCACTCCTCCACAACTAAGTTAAATTATTTTCTCTAATCTATCTACAACAAACTGCTCTTTAAAAAAGTTAACTTATCACTTATTTAAGTAAATAAGGAAAAACAAAATCAATATGGATGGATGGATGACGGAGCGATGAACGTACTAAGTTTTGAAACTTTTCATTCATACTCGAAGTAAAAACCCATTGAATGTCGAAATACATAATATTGAATCATAAACAAGCAAATCCGGCTCCGTTAAAACTATCTAACATTTGCAGCCGTAACGAGAAGAAAATAATGACGTCGGTCGGCCATCTTGGAACAAATAAACGAAGAGCGTGGAAAATTATCACGACACGTTCGAGACAAGTCCATTGGATGCGTCGCCGTGACCACAACTCAATCCTATATTTATTTGAAAATAGTAAAAATCAGTTAACGGAATGTAGTTAAGTAGTCGTAGTTAAGTGGTTAGTGTCAATGATGGGTATAGCTCTTCTAAATATATATGGAACTTTATTGCGCTAATAATCTTGGTTTACCTTAGATCGCTTAATGAAGCTCAAAATAGACTGTACTTATTGCAAACGTAAGTAATACTTGAGAGGTTAAATATAACTATATTCGACAAAATGAAGGGTATGTAAGTCGGCATAATAAACCTATTTCTTAACAGAGCTTGTTTTCAAATACTGTTTACTGCAGTGCAGATTCTACGGCACAAATATTTTGTGTACAAACTAACTTAAATTCCATTAACACTAAGATATATTTCGATAAGCCTGTGTATCCAGCTAGCTCTAATAAATGTTACATCAACAAAAAAATAAAATAAGTAAATAAGTATATGTAGCGCCATCTAGTCTAAAGCCACTGAAACAAAACATATATGAGTCACCTAACATTTGAAAACAGAATATTTTGACACAAATGACGATCCCGACGTAAACACGCGTCAGCAATTTGTCTGTATTTTTTAACTTTACGGGAGTTTCCTTATTCAAAACACGGCTTATACAAAACTTAAACACGGATTTACTCTGCTTCCGAATAGAACACTGCAGCTAAGTGAAATAGGATCGAGAAAATCTCACACTGCTCCGGTATTAAAACAAGTGGGGCCTACAAAAGCGATACTCTAAAAAATGCACTGGAAAATACATCGCGAAGTTTCTGTTGAAAGTGAGGTAACGCACGGAGCGTTGCAACTAACCAACCATGGAGGTAAGGAACGGGTGCAAGTTCTGAGAGGTAGCGGTAATAAAACTAATTAACAATCAAAAGGCTTTTGGATGTAATAATATCGATGTAGGTGGGATGAGGCATTCAGAAAGTTAGATGTAGTAGTTAGAAGTAGTAAAGTGGAGTGATTAGACGGATATACTACGTACCTACTTGAGTAGTTTTTCATTTGTTATTTGGTGTTTTTAAACTACTGTTGCTATGAATTAGATGAATATTATGCAGGTAACATGCACATTTACTTTTCCATTACTTTTTCGGCGTTGGAGTCATAGTTATGGACACGGATCCTGTGTTGTCCCTACATAACTTCTATCGTGGAACGTATAAGCAAATGTACTGCTGTTATTTGGTTGAAAGAATTAGTGTTTCCTCAAAATAACACAGGCCTATCCTAAACTAATTCGTTCACTACAATCACGAACACACGTAATCCGACGCGAAGTCTAACAAAACCATCGGCAGACGGATGAACGAGATTAATTACCACTCGCTCTCCGCTCAAGCCTTACGTCGTGCCTTCAGCGCTGAATAGCCGGTGTCGGCAAGGCGAGCGCCTACCGCTGCATATTTATGAACCGCCTCAAACACTATAAATAGTTGATACGAGCCGCGGCCTCGCCCGTAATGGAGTAAATACAACCGAGAGACTGTAATTTGCTGGATGTCAAACACTGTTGATGCATGAAAACTTCACCGGTGAATGGCATCTTTCAGCAGGTGTCTACCGCGCAAAACTATGTGATGCTAAAATCATTAATTAGATTTCTAAGCGTTTCGCGTTGATATCCTAACTTCCATATGTCCGCTCTTGAAGTTACTCTTTAGATTTACACGCGTGTCAATTCCCATAGATATATCTTTAGGAGGTAGGTACTCGCACCTACATGAAATAATGTCGTAAATTTCAGCTAATTTAAAATAAGCTTACAAAATATCAATTAAGAAATTTACGTCAATAAAGTAGACTTCAGATATTGCCAAATAGAAAAGTAAATGTAAATGTTACTTACAAAATGCAGGCCGATAAGTAGCTTAAGTAATTGCATCATCTCCCAATATTAGTGTTATATTATTAAGTGTCATCATGCAATTAGGCAAAACGATCATCTGAGATATTTATTTCCTCGTTCTACGATTCTAATTAGCTCCAACTACATATATAATTATGTACATCTTGTTATTAGCGTCGCTGTATTGCTTTGCAGTAAACATATCCGCTGTTTCAGACACGATGTATAAAGCCGGGTAAATGTCGGGCCGACCTGCCGAGCCCACTTCGCCGACGCCTGTACCGACCGATATAGCTTAGATAAACGCGCACATAACTATGCAAACTACTTCTCCGAAGATAACCTCGTTCTCAAACGTCTTAAACCTCGAGCCAAAGCAACGTAATCCAAACTTTAAAACGCACGTCTCACAGTCTTCTTTCCAGCTAGGTCGCAACCAATGCGATATTCACTAAGGTCGTACCACTCTACACGGTCCACCATTAGCTAGGTACATACCTGTAAGTGTGGTGAGAACGCGATGTGAATACGGTATGGGCGTTGTAGTGAGCCTAAAAAAATTAAAGCCGCCGACGATACTTAGAATGCTAAATAAAGATTTGAATGGCCCGGAACGCTCTCCGCAACGCCGTGTCGACTTAGGCGTGTCACGTCTGCGGGTTAATTTTTTTCGGCTCGAAAGTCGGACGTGCTCGGCGACTTCCTTTCAATGTAAAGTGGAATCGATTAATGAGCCCCAGTTTCAAATCGCAGTCGGGTCACACACCTATTTACCTTTCATCGAAACCGCTCGTCAATAACGTTTCCCTCGCATGAATATTTAATCCGGTGATTTAGAATTTTTGCCGATAAAATATCACATCGGCGGTGGCTCGGATTTACCGCTTCCAATAAATCTGTTTTCACTCCGCTTCTGAGAGACTAATGCTCGTGGATGTCCAATAACATAATTTTGTGGAGACAGAGGACGGAACGTCCAGGCACCGTTCGCAACGTTGTGAACGAAATCAATTTTCTGGACATGAATGCGAGTGTACAATTCTGCTTTATCTGCGGAAGGCGTTGGCGGTGGCCGGATTTAGGGTTCAATGGAGAGCGGGCGAGGCGGCGAGTGTGAATTTTAGTGAGGTGCGGTGGTTTTGCAGTACGAGTAAACTGGGCAGTGGCTGGGCGAACGTGCTAATCTGCGTGGAGTGTCGCGTGTGATTGGGCAGACGCCGATGTCCAATTTTCCGGCGTCGGGTGCATTAGTTGGTCAGACAACAGCCGTCCGACGACTAACGGATATATTTGAATACCTTTACACGAATGCGAATTATAAACTGTGCTGGGACTGAACGTTATGTGCTAACGACGTCGTTATATTTACGTGTGATTGGCTTGTGTTTGCGGTGTGTGTCTATCTTCAACAAATTCACGTATTTTCTGTAGCGTGCCTACAGGTAATACGTGAATCGCACATGATATATTAGAGGACATAGCAAATACACAATTAATAGTAGAGTAAAACAAAGTATCGATTATTAAAAAAATAAAAGTATTATTAAAAACTCTACCTACTCGTATATTCTCATTGCACAAAAAATAATGGTTATATAATATGGTTTATATAGGTAATTGTAGGTAATGTATAAGGCAAAAATGCGCTAAATCTGTGATTTACCAGTCAATAAACACAGAGACGTTTTTAAGTAACTTATTCATGGATTAAAGAATAAAAATAATGCACCTACCAACAATAATAATTTGCATCTACCCTTCAAAACGTTAATAAACGGACTTTCAAGAAACGCAAAAACAGAGTAGCTTCTCTAAAGATTGTTTACGACTATTTTATTCCTATATTATCTAAGGAAAACAATAGTACATAATAAAAATTGTATTTATGCCTGAAAAAACGGACGCTCAAGAAAATATGCAGAAACCTTAATGTCAATTTGTATTCGCAAATACATCCCGGCGTGCAAACACAGCGTAGCTTCTCTAATGATTGTTTACGGAAGGGGCTAGTTGCCGGTAATGCAATATTAATGCAATTCATTAAACGCTCAATTCGAGTGTAGAGCCCCTTCGCAGTGCTTGTTACGGAATTTTATTTGATTTGCTTTCGCATTTTATTTGGGGAGGAAATCGTGGAAATAATACCGTATGTTTTTAATGTTCGGTTGAAAAGGTCTTGCGATGCGCGATGCAGGCTACTTATATGCTAAGTATTGTAATGAGGAATTTAATTTAATAAAATTTAATGTTTGTCTGTAAATTCAATGTAAGTACATCACTATAGTCTGAAATAATAGCATCCAGATCCAATGTAAATATTAAATTCATTTGCTGTTTATTTCTGGGGAAATTGAACCTGGGACAATCATCGGTTTTTAACACAAACCATATAATGTAACGTCGAGTGCATATCCTTCCGTCTGCCTTTTTCGTTTGGTTGATATTATAAAAAAATAAACACAGTTATAACAAAAATACCGTATAGTAGTAGGTATGTCGAGCCAATTGTATGGTACATTACTACCTCTACCTCTACTGTACTGTACTGTACTGGTGTAAATGGGTTTTAGAACATGATGTAGGTACCTATTCTGAAATTCATGAAATTGGTGCCTATATGTGTGGTTATATAATATATTGTAGTGTTGATGTGGACGGTTTTAGGTTGATTGAAAATGGCGTCCGTATTCAAACAATTTAGTATAGGTATGTAACATCTGTACCACTGTACCAACTACAACGCTTACCAATTTGTAATTTCAGAAATCGATAACTAAATATTTAAATATGTATAATAAAATTTAAATATTTGGAATATCTACTCAATAAACAAGTTGAGTTTGAAAAATTAAATAAAAAATGGTAAAATTAATATAACTCAGTTCACTAATTTCAAAATATAATTTAATTCATTCCATAAAGTAAATATATCAACGATTCAACATTCACAGCGTTAATAATTTACCGAAAAACATACGCTATTGAAAATGTAAGAATCATAACACAACCCGGGGCGACTGGAATTAATCTTGGCAAAATCGAGATCGCCTGCGGGCCCCATTATACCGTCGAGTAAAAATATATGAGGCGAAGGAAAGAAACCAAACATATGCCGGGTAAATATTTGGACTGGGAACACGGCCGGTGCTCCCCGCGCCGTTACGTCATTGTTCTCGATCGATTAGCTCTCCCGTGACGTCCCGTGTCCCGTAACACTCGCTTTCCGTCCCCAAAGTTATTGTGACTGTTACGTAACCGAAGTTTTCCTCGTTTTCATCACGAACCGTTTCATATTCTTTTATAATTCTCATACCTATAAATAACCTCCAAACTTCGCAACTTCTGTCTGCATTTCATAACAGATTGATCAATTGAAGCGTAATGCGAATCGTAATCGACTCCACCGTGAGAACCTCTCGCCGATATGACTCCCTGATCCAGAAAAACATATTTTCTACAAAAAATAAAACTCCAATTGCCGGCCCGGGGGTGTATAATAGTGATTGAACTAACCTGTCAGCCCCATGTTAAGTGGTTTTGAAGGAACCTCACGGCTATTGTCCGGATAACCAGTAGCGTGTTTTCTCGGTAAATGTTTGAATTGGTACCGGTGTACTTATTTATTGATATAATATACGGCCGACAATAAATGTGTGTTTGCGTTAAAATTTCGCTGCCTCGTGGGATATTTTTGTAGGACTAATCCGTTTTCGTCGGAATTTCGTCAAAACATAATATTGCAGAATAGTTTTTACATGGAGATACGTTGAAAAGGATGTGATTGAGTCAGCAGTCAGTAATGATGATAAGTTGAATCCGCTCGCAAATGGGAATTTACATGTGCCAAGCATGTTGATATAAATCATCGGCGTGAATGAGTAAAAAATGGACGTCCCTTTGCAACACCGCTCATCATCGGACGTCTATTCGATTTATCATCGAGCATCGCAACTCTCAATTTCAATCGAGACGCAAGTCGCATCCGAACGATTCAATCGCGCATATGTTCCTTTGTCCGCGGCACAATAGCGCGCCTGTACTGCGTGCTATTCAACAGCCACAAAAGTCTGTTTTCGCTAAACTCCTTGTGTGCTGTAACATTGACCTATTGAGCCAACAGGTGAATCTCACAAAGCGTTTGTTTGGGTGTCTCCGTTGAATTAACGCCCTTTACTCGTCTATGCTCCTCTGTACTCGCGTATCGCGGTATTTGCTGTTCACACCTCGTTTACTTAAAATGTTTTTATATACAGTTTTACTCTCTTTATATGTTTACAACAGATTTACTTGTACCTCATCCTGGATTCAGTATAGTAATGAGAAGCAATGAGGCAAGCGATTTTATATCTAGTTCGTGCCTTTGCTACAAGTTTTATGATATTCTTTAAAATGATGAATTTATTCTAATCACACTTCATCAAAGAATTTAAAGACATATAACGTCGCAAAGAGTAATATTGTTAGAAAACCCTAAGTATAATCGTTGGCACGTTAGGTATGTTGTACTCGCAATAAAATAAACATCGCATAGAGCTAAAGCAAATCAAATTATTACATAACATTAAATATAAACAGGCCGCATAATTTGAAAATTACACGATAATTTTGCAGTTCACTTCCCGCCACATATGCTTAGCGCTATCGATATACCAATTAATTAATCGTTCCGCGCTAATTATACAACACAAGTGCCAATACGTATGGTCAATACCTCAAAGGGTTATATCGATGTAATAGAGCATCCGAAATGTATAGCACATAACATTGGTGCTTATAGAAGCGCGGTCTCGGCTATAGGTCAGAGTTTCTCAAAGTGGCATACTTTTACCACTTCGGATACATCACTAGGCTACCACTTAATTTTGTTAATATGCAACCAAAATTTAAACTTTGGAACTGTTTAGCTAAACTGCGTATGCTATGAATGACATGTTATTAATTAGCACAAACGAGAAAATTAATCACTTTTATCTTAAACCGACTCAATTTGTGATAAGAAATAGACCTGCCATATGAGTTAATAACATAAACTTTTACTCAACAACACAGTCAAATCTCTTCATGAATATGTTTATGTTATTATAATTAATTTGTTATACATTAGGATATATTAAGCTGAAAGTAGTGTATAGTAACATAAGTGAATAAATTCTAAACGTCACATTTCAAAATCGAGTAGAAATACCTTCGTGTATTTTAAGTTTGAGAAGCGCTGCTCTACACAATACATAGGTCGGTTTGAACGCGCGTGGTATTCAAGACATTGATCTTGCTCACAATGCTTTGTCCTGGTCACTGACTGGTGAATGGCCTCTCAAAGGAGACTTGCATGTACAACAAACTGTTTCTGTGACAAACTTATCAACGTTTTATAAGGATGTTGAGTTTAGTTCAGTTTATGTCTCTACTTTGTATGAGGATGGACATAATATTAAATCAATTTGTGGGTTAACTGTGAATGTTTATTAACTATAACTATTTTACAGGCTTCAAAGTTAAAATTAGATGTAGCATATTACCGCAAGCTTCTTTTGTCCCACTACGGGATATGAGTCTTCTCCCACAACTGAGAGAGGCCCGGAACGTACTCGACCACACTTCTCCGATGCGCGTTGGTGGAGGAGATACGGGTTAGTGGCCAACCCGTGTCGAATATTTTCAAACCGCTCCTAAGGCCTCCGAAAAGGTTTAACAGTAACAATGATAAGAACCGGGACCGACAGCTTAACATGCCTTCCGAAGCACGGAAACGCGCATGAAATTTTGGCCACTAGCGGTCACCCATCCTTTGTATCCTATCCCATCTTTGTGGATCGGTTAAGATCTACATAATCCGCAGGGCTATGCACGCTTCAAGATATAGTATAGGTATATATATCACTGAAATCATGCAACTTATTCATTTTATAACAGAAGTTTTACTCTCAACTCATTGTCCCATACGTACCTGAAAATATTTGGGTAATACAAGACTCGACAATTTCCATTATCATTTCCATTAAAAGTCTTAAAATATTTTATATAAATTCATATTCATGCCCTATCAAATAACCCCAAAATGGCATTTCTTACACAAGATATACCTCATTCACCGTTCACATCTATTCTGGAATAATTTGGATAATGAAAGCCCCGGCGCGTGACCGCGGGCCTCGCTTGACGTTTTAATTTCCATTCACATTCGTTGAGCTATATTCGCGGGCATTTCCGGGTTACTGGCGAGATGGTTTGTACCTGTCTATTGTGGAAATACTGAAGGTCTGTAGGTTTTGATACTTTATAAAATTGCAATTTATTTAAATTTAATGTATTCAAGCATTTAATCAGGTAGGTAATAGTTTTTTTTTAATTTAATAAACCTAGGGTCTCATGGTTGACGTTTTAATTTCCATTCACATTCGTTGAGCTATATTCGCGGGCATTTCCGGGTTACTGGCGAGATGGTTTGTA
>DWPV01008013.1:0-10293 GCA_018251915.1 Urbanus proteus proteus
TGAAGTTCCACTCGCACCGACAGGACTGGTGGCGGTCCTCCTCATTTCGGTTTGCACGGTCTTTATTGACAAAGACGTCCAAGACATGAAATGAACTTCCGCCTAAGGTATTCCCGGAGCGCTATGACATGGGGTTCTTTAAAAAAGCTACAAAAAGAGCTCTCCTTCAAAGCCTGCGTTGCATTGGCGAATCCTCTGGTGTTGCAAATGTCCATAGACGGCAGTAACTACTTTCCATCAGGTAGCTCGTCTGCCTTATCGTTAGGTATAATTACAAAAAAGACTAGCGTGATAGCCTAATCCTTCTCATTCTGAACAGACATCTGTGCCCAACAGTGGAACGGGTGCAAAGAACTCAGTTCTATAGACCATAGATATAATGAATTGATAAAATCACATCAAATTAACATAGTCTTTATATATCTATTTTTTATTTATTATATTACTGTTTAAGGTAAATTATAAGCATGTTGCTCATTATCATCGAATGAGGAACATATGTTTATGTATATGAATGGGAAAAACTGTAAACTCATAGTACTCCTGAGGAAAGACAAATGACGTATATGTGTTCTGGTTTTCCTTATTTTTGCAAAGGACACTTTGAAAAACACCTTTTCATGATGCAATTTCGTGGTCTTTTGTTTTTTCCTATAAAGTAGCCCTTTAAGACCCTGAAAAGACTCATTTTCCTTGTCTTAAAATTTTATATCAATAGAGATTTTTTTCAGCATAAAGGAACTCTCTTAACTATAATAGGTATTATACAGATCGCAAAGACTGTGTTCCTTTTCTCCACGTCTGAGTGGTACACACTGTAAGCCAGAAGCTGAGCGGTCATTTCTGTCTGAAATCAACCCCAAATAGAAATTGAAATGGATATGCTCAGAGATGCGTTACTATCCCCAAATACCACCCAAGGTGCAATGTTGTTTTGTGAAAGTTTCACACTAATCGACAACATTTCCAGGATAAAAACAATTAAAGAAATAAATAGAGACTTTAGTATACATATTTTTATATCGTTCATATTGATAAAAATTATAATAAATTATAAGCAATATTTTGATGTCGTAAATGTAAGCATATTATATGAGCGTATAATCACAATAATTATATTTATTTGATTATGTGTATATTTTTTTCTTATTTCTCCTCACACACAAACATGTGAGGGCGTAATTTAAACCACAATAAGACACAAAAATGTAACCAGTTGAACTTGAGGACTAGTCTATACAGGTTACAATAAGAGTTCCAAGTTTCCAACCTTCGTTGTATCAACAAGTCAAAAAACTCAAAAGGATTTTCCAATCCCAACCTTGAAGTGTCTATTTGTGATCATTCATTAACAGGGAGAGTAATTCTACTTTTCTTATCAAGTAAGAAGTAAGAAGTGATTATTTAAGGTTTTGTATATTAATGACGGCAACACAGTCCGCATCACAACACACACATCTGACACATCACACACACATAAAATTTCAGCTGTGACCATCTGTTAAGCATGTGGTTGTAGGTGATATGCCCAGCTAGTCAAAAATCTTTAATATGGCTTCTGTACTGATTTTTCTTTTTGGGTCATGGGTTTCACGGACGCACACAAAATATGTTTATTCAAAACCGAAATTACATAGTTAAAGTCAGCCAAACTAGAGTTGGAAACAAAAACAGATGTCGTTTTTACACAGGATATAACACATGAAATCAATAATACATAAAATAAATAACAAAGAAAGCTGTAAGTAGAGCTACGGATTAAACTAAATTCAAACCAATTTTAACACTTCTTTTTTATTTGCTATATAGATAGGTATTTTTAAATTATCTCTTGAATCGTCCTAAACAAACTATTATTATGTACGTATCAATCATAATCGTTCTAAACATATTAATAATATTATGACCAATTATCAAATCATGCTATTTGTATAATATCAACGCACATTATCACAAACATGTTTTTGTTATTGCACATAGCAACATTATAATCACCCATGATAACATGACGTGAACCGGCGTTATTATTTCTATTCGTGACGTCGATAGTGGGTGTGTTTGTGAAAGCAAAAGTCATTGACAATATGTAGTTAAGATAATCCATAGCATACAACCGTTATAATTAGCTATATGACGCGATTTGCCTTGGAGAAATTATTGTCTCATTTTTACTACTTGTAATTATAATCACAATATAATAAAATTAATATTACGTTGTAGGCAGACCCTGGTTTAGGATATGAATTTATTAGGACTTAGGCACAAGATATCACATAAAAAATAACGTTTAAGTGGGAACCCGTGCCTAAATACGTGCCTAAATATACCTGTTTGGAGCCTAAAAGACATTCCGTATCCCTCTCAAGAACAATAATATTTTTACGACATGTGAAAATACCAACCCACGGTCAACAACTTATTTAATTTTATCAACACAGTTGAAAATAATAAAGAAATCAAGAATCAACAGTAACCAAAAAAGAATGTACTTAGTAGTACATTCTTTTTTTGGTTACTGTTGACGAGCCTTAGTCAAAAAATCATTTTTTTTGTTTTTCGACATTACCATTATTTGCTAATTGTTTGCTCAATTATGACATAGGAATACCTGATCATAAATGTAAACATAATGTGTTTATTTCCTGCTTTTGGCATGGCACACAAATCGGAAAGGGGTGGTGTGATCAATACGTCAAAAGTTCGCGAGGGTTCAAAATTGTGCCTATAAACGTATAAACATGTTTTTGTTTTGCACTCTGCTCCTATTTATTAGGTACATACATACCAACTTACGCATGAAGAGGTACTTTTAATAAGTATGAAATCACACATCGTTGAAAAGCGTTAGAACCGGTAAGGTTCAACATCTTGAATCTCAGGAGTGGTAAGGCAAGACATCTGAACAACCCTTATTCTTTATGGAGCCGGTTACAAATGTTCATAAGTTACTGTCCACTTACAATGAGTTAAATGCATATTCGTTTGGTACATCTAAATTAAAAAGGAAAGCCTAAATCTATTTTCAAATCAAGAAATAACATGACGTCAGTGGGTGTGTCGCTTTCATATTATGAATGCAGTGGCTGATGACATCGGAGTCGAGATAACCTGACCAGCAATAACTGACATCATTACGTATTATTTACTTGTAACTTGACGACAAGTAATTATCCTCGCTTCTTACACTATCGGCATTATAATTATAATAACAAGGCATTATCTTGTTCGTGTGGGGTAATAACGGAAAGGAAAACAATCTTGACAAAAACATGCCTACACTAGACATGTTTTTGCATTTTAAAAATATAATATCTATGTACTTTTTGATCATTTATAAAGGTAGGTACGTATTACGTAGGTACATTTTTAATCGACTGATAGGAAAATGCAAATTACTATTTGAAAAAAATGTACAAATATAATTTTAAAATTAAGTACCTACGATTGTATAATATAAGTGAATTAATAAAATGACAGTGATTTTTGTAACTAACCGTTGAAATAAATTTATTTATTATTTTAACAGGACATAATTTTCCCAAACTTCATTTAATTAATTACATTAATTTTATTGGCAATATGATAAATACTATAATCAAAGCTACTTATTGTAGAATTTCGACCAAATCGATCGAATTCCTAGACCATCTAGGTGGTATGTAATTTCACTTAACTTAAGTGACGTAAATTTAAATGATTGATACTTTACTCTTTCATTATTAATTCAAATATTAATTTATTTGTATCCCCTGATAAACAGGTACCTAACTATAATCGAATGAAAATTAACATACAATGTGTATAAGTTAATACAATTCAGAGACCTTTAGCCCCATTTACTCCACTGAAAGAAAGTTTTCATAATTTCCTAACGTAGGTAACTTTTCTTTACATTCTTTCCTAATCAGTTTTTGTATAAGTAATTAAGTAGGTAGGTACCTGAGGTAGGTGCCTACCTAATACTTTTTTAACTTACTATAAAACTGATAAAACTAAGATTGATATTTTTACACCAAAAAATACATAAAACCAAATAGGAATTTGATAATCTTACGAAACACAATGTTTATGCGCGGCATTATAAATATTTTTTGTGCTCCAAGATATTCAAATTCAGCGCGCCAATAGAATTTACTGTTGTCCAATGAAATAAAGGTTATGGTTTACAGCAACCAATCGTAGAGCTTGTATGTGGTGTGACTTCGGTGGGACGCGCCTAGCCAGCGCCCCGATATTTTGTCTTTCCGTTTTCCTAACATAAAAACTAAAAATATTTACGCGAAAAGCGTGTATACGCGTATGTTGTAGGTATTGTTGCTTATTACCAATCAATAACAGTGTATAATTACGTAGGCATGCCATAACAAAGTGATAAAATAAATTCAAAGTTCGCTTCCCCCGCATCGTATGATCGTGTCGTAATATAAATACGCGAACGCTCCCCACTTCTGTCAAACGTCAAATCTCGCTCTTGCGTGCGGTCGTTGCGTACGGTACTGTGAATATTCAGTTCGCGTCATTTCGTAAGCCGGGCTTACTAAAGTCAATTTTGTGAGAAAAAAATTGGGCGTGTGTGTTCAGTGATATTTAAAAATTTAATTAAATAACACGAGAAGATGTCTTTCAACACCGACTTATCGACCAAACTGGAGAACAGCAGGTACGGAAAGTGTTAAATTTACCAATGGCCGATGCCTCGAAGCCCCTGTCCCTTGCGGCCCTGTACGTGTGATGCATTGAATGGATTTAGCGTTGTGGCATTTTTGTACGATGAGTGTTCTTGATACGTTTTAATTGACATAGAAATAGTATGGATTGTGAGATTGAATGCAGATTAAATGTGTCGACGATGTTCTGACGAAATTAGTGATTCCTTTCCTTTCACATTGACATGATAGCATCATTTTTCAAATGATGCAACGCTGTTCAACGGGCGGTACTTATCTACCATGAGTTTAAGAATGAATCGCCACAAATGAGGTTATCCTGGAATCTTTTGGGTCTGCGCCATGCGCTTTAATTCAGTTGTAAATGCAGTAAAACGTACACTTGAATACATTTTCTACATTAGACACAAGTATTTTTTAAAATATTAACAATTTATAGGGAATGCATCTGATAGATTAATAATGTCATTCTAGTAGTGACGTGTACAATTCGGGAAAACCATCGAGGCCAAAATCAATAGTTATTATGGATCATGAGTTTCATATTTATCCCTATTAATGTAATAAATACTGGAATCAAATTAAATGTTTCAGATAAAACATGAAAGTTACTCAATTTTGTTTAACAAGCCAAGTTAACCTTCACTGCCGAGTGCAGTTAACATAACTAAAGCGTTGCATAACAGCTGTTTCATTCACTATCGCATGACAAATTCGTTGTAAAATGTATTTTTTTATAATACAGGATGCTCTTAACCTCAAGGATGTGTTATTTCCTTGTAATTTAAGGTAATATATGTATATATGAAAACATGTTTGATGCATTCTGGTAACCTAAATATTTTAATGAAATACCGATTAAGCAAAAATGTTGCAACATACAGAATGTTTTGTTTTGAAATTTTAAAGTTGGAATACATTATTAATTCAAAATGGTAAATAATTTAATCTAATGTTTCATTGAAGATTATTCAATGAAATTAATATGAAGTCATAATGATCTTATTATCTTTCTGATAAATAATCAATTCCATCTGAAGAAAAGATAGGATTTCACTAAACAGCCTTTGATCTATAGTATTGTTAGGTTTGATACAAATAATATTACAGGTACATGACCCTGATTGTTTATTTATAAACAAAGCTATTTGTGTTTGGCAACAACTAAAAAAATACTACGAACATAATACTATGGTAAATCATATAAAATTTCCCTTATAACCTTATAAATTATAAAATAGCTATTGTGGACTCGTGTATCTCACATTCCAATAGAAAATAATTTTAAATACTATGTAATCAAAATTTCACGATACTTAACTATTATTATAGAATAAAATTTTAACAGTCTTTTTGCCATTGTTACAGGAACACCTTAAGGAAAATAGCTCGACATGATGACACCGAATTCTCCAAACAAAGTATTCTCAATGACATGGAGAAGTTTGTGAAGATGGTGAACACCATGGACGAGACTGTGCTAGTACCCAGCCGTCTGATGAACCTGCCGCAGGAAGGCGATGATGACCCGTTCAGCCTATTTGCCATGCTCAATGATCTGAAGACTGAATTGTTGTGGGCCGGAGATGCTGAGGAGACGGTGGAAAGGGGACGAAGGGTGTCGGACTTAAGTGATACAGACAGTGACACTTCAAGTGCAGCCGGTGACTCTGGTATTGAGGGAGAGGACGAGAGGGAGTCTGCCGCTCGTGCTGCGGCAGCTTGCCGCCGACATCTACGAGGCCTCCGTCGCTCTCTACGCCATCTAACTGCAGCTGCCGCGCACCTCACGAGGTCGTACCAAGAAGAAGTGGGAGCGCCGGTCTAGTTTGCTTATAAATTATTACCCTGTGATGGAAGCCTGCTCTGCACGTGGTGTACATATAGCTTTAAGTGCCCGAACTGTAAATATAGGTTATAGGGCTGGACGTGTGTGGGAATTCAGTAAGTTATGAGGTTACTATTTAATAAATTTAATTTTCATGGACTTTCTTAGTTTTCTTTTGAATTACTTTCAACCTTAGAATAGAATCATAAATCAAAAACAACACATTTAAAGTAACACAAACACACACAATCACAAAATATATTGAGTATTTTAGTAGTCTTACATATTTTTTATAGTTTTACTTTTGTTGTTGTTTGGACATTAGATTACTTAACGTAATTATCACACTTGTGTAATAATACCATCTGGACCGAGATCAAATATTATAGAGATAGCTAGATAAGTAGGTATCTAGCTTATTTGAAATTGGCAAGGCCTTAAAATATTTTAAACTACATATTACATACATACTTTTTATTAGTCTATATTGTAATATCTAATTAATTCATGGGCCATTTTCGTTAATTTTGTCATTTTTTCATCAGGCAATCTTACTAAATATCCTTATATATGCTTGTAGCATACACTTATGATATACTTTTCAATAATTAACAACATTGAGGATTATATTTTTATATTTGCTTTGATTCGTCAAGTATTTGAATTTGATTATCAGATATTATAAATAAATATAAACAAAATTTGATTCTTATAGTTATAAATAAATATAAACAAAATTTGATTCTTATAGCTTAAATATTCACATTTTTTACTACAAACTGTTGCTTAATTAATTACACTTGAGGTCTACTTCATTTATTGATTACACATATTATTAATTAGTAAATTAGTAGTTGGACAATTGGTAAACCTAAATGTTTGAAGATATAAGTAATAGAATAAGTAATAATTTTATAGCAACTTAACTTCTTCAATATAGTTGTAGTAATAAATCAGGAAAACATATTACCATTATTTAGACTATAAAACCAAGATTGGGAGGTTTTTTTGAAATTCCAATTTAATTATCACTTCCTTAATGTCGATGTTGGTAATGTTGCAGTCTTTGAAGAATGCAACATTAACGAATTAATTAGGTTCAAAAAGATTATTAGAACTAATTATAAAGATAATTAATACTTATTATAAAAAGACATGTTTACTATATTCCTAATAATCATAGATATTGTATCGTTTAACATAATGCAACCACCTTTGATATTTAATAAGTATGAGTAAGTAGCTACATATAAAACAGAAACTAAACACCCAAAGTAACATTAGATTCATACGTCATAATACATCATATTTGCTGCCATGTTTCCGAATATGTCACAAGTAGTCGACTAAACTATTTCACATCATTGAATTGTATGTGGGTAAGTTTATGAGTTGTGACTATCATTATTTTAGAAGCTGTAGATATTACAACCATAGACAAACTATTGGGTTCTTCGTCCCAGTTATCTTTGGATAGTGAACAGTTGCGTAAACTTGTCGGAGGTCTTGTAAACAGTCTAAGAACATCTGATCTGAAGAAAGTTAACCGTTAACCTGTCTTCCTCTACAAATATGAATTAGAACATGCTGGTGCTGTATGCTCCACGTCTGCCACAGTTATGTGGAGAACTCCTAACATTTATTTTTTCTTACTTTTGACAGTGCAGATAGGCATTTCACTTAGTAATATGACCTACATAGTTAAAGTTTAATAAATTTGCCCCTTTGAGATGCTTTTGAGTTATTTTTTGGTGAGGATCAACTATTTACTTAGTTCTACTTTATCCTTTTCATGAAATAATTGTAGATACATATATTATAATATCGTAGAAGCTACTTTGAATAACACATAAGAAAGATGTACCTACCTAAGTGCTCATAGTAACATATCTTTATTGTTTGTTTAATTCTTAACAACCTTGTCACTTTCACATTATTGTCGATGTTATCTAAATGTGTGATAAACGGTTTTGCTGAATATTATCTGTAATAACAAGATAACACCACCCTTAGCAATAAATCGATATCCTGTTCACTTAATCCTTATTTATAAATACTCTCCAACTCACAAAGTCCTGACGAGAATTTCATGTGCAGAACACAAAATGAGTGATCAAAAATAGTTTACTGAAATCTATATTTTATCCGCGTGTCAGTCTGACTAAGATTCGAACCTGGAACGTTCTGATTGTCAGATATGGTGATCGGACCGTCACGGGTCATTTTCAGGTGTTTAGACTAAAGTTCTTTTTAAAATTGTACGCGTGTACGTACTTGATCTTATAATCGAAAATATTAGTTTTAATTACCTACCTACTTATGATGCAACATCTATGCACGGTCCCCTATCTTTTAGCGAACAGTAAAACAGGTTATCTTTTATCGCTGACCTTTTACGACCATAACTTAGCAGACATTTTGAGACTATTGAATTTTATTTGTGTGAATATTGCATAGTAATTTCTAAAATTATTGAAGTAATGCAATTAAGCCAATAATAAATACTTCTGCGAATTTCTGAAGAAAAAAAATTATGTTTGTTTATTGTAGAGATTTTTATTAAAACGACCTTGGATTTTTATTGATATCACATGATAGTTATTGAGACTAATAGAAATAAACGACGAGGGAAAAGGTATTTATCTTCAATTAGATAAAGCCATCTAAACTAAAACAGTATTTTACCTGATTGCACCATAACTATTCACTATCAACTAAATGTAACTTGTTGCCTAATAACTTGAGTGTATCGTCGTACCTTATCAAGTAGTATTTTTATAAGCTTACTAGCTGAGCCACGCGGTTTCACCCGCGTTTAAAAAATAAAAAAGAATAAATATTTATACATAACTGAAAACCCGCTCTCCCGCGAGGAAGCCTGCATGAATATGGAACGCGCGCTAATGCTTTTTTTTCTAAAAATTAGTTTCTTAGGCCTTTAGCTATCTTCCAGTGATAGTCTTGCAAAATCGATTCAGCCGTTTAGAAGATTACCTCAGCCAAAAACGCAGACACTTTATTAAACTGCATTTTTGTTGTAGGTATTGTGTATATTTTCATGTGAATTGAGTGAAAAGTCGTTATTTTCAAATTACCAACAGACACTTCAATTTTATTTATTTGTATAGATATGTACTCCACTTTCCTTGTTGGTTACATTGGTTTGTTAGTATAATATGTAGGTCAAATCTTTCTATTAAATTGAAAACCAGTTAATAAACGTTGGGGACATTTGGGCTGGAATTTTGAAATTTGATAATACATTACTAAAAGTATGATTTAAAAAACTTTGTATATTGTACATTTATTATAATTTAATGAAACAAAGGTTAATTAATGTTAGAATTAAATGGTAGGTATGGCCTTTTGGTCGCATTAGGTGGGTATTTTCAGTAATTAAAACAAACGTACCTAACTTCCTCAATTAGGATAGTCGTTTAAATTATTAACTGATAAGAACTGATAATAAGGACTAAAATATCTTTGCAAGTTTAAATTAGGTGCTACTTGCAAGCACAATATTCAAGATGATAAAGTGAGAAATATTGTTGTGTATTACCTGTCTAGTACCTACATTTAAGGTGTAGTTGACGGTCAATTTAAACGATAAAACATTTTAAGATATAAAAATAGAATAAAGAATTTAAATGTAGGTAGGTTCAAAACTGTATTTAGTTATTGTACAAATTATATTGCATGCTGTGATTACCTGTATGTGGATTGTATTTAACATGTAATTCTGTTGGTAGTCCTAATTAAATAAAAGAAAAAAAATAAAGAGGTGCAGAAAGAGCTCTC
>DWPV01008014.1:0-10293 GCA_018251915.1 Urbanus proteus proteus
ACACTTGCCTCATGAATAACGCCAGAGTCGTCAATTTGATTTTCTTACTTATGTAATACGATTAATAATCTCTTAAGCATTTCATTCAGAGCTAAAAATTCACTATCACCCATGATCATTTACCTAAAACTTTTTGTTGACGTCTTGGGAGCGACGCCGGGTTAAGTTGGGTGCTATATGATACGCACAAAGACCAATCTTGCCGCACCGTCAGGTGCACGACTCTATGCGACCACACATACCTTCGTCCTTCCTTGGGCCACTGAATGAACTGTTACAGCTCGCACTTTAGCCTCCCGTAAGCCTCGAAGCCCCCTTTTAGTCGCCTCTTACGACAGGAAGGGGATACCGTAGCCGTACCTATTCTGGTCGCGGAACTACAGGTTCAAAGTCGTAATATACCTACGTACGCATTTCACTTAAAGATAAGAAGACACTGTCATCAATGAACGTTTATAGCTGTAAACAATCCATTGATAAAAGGTTACTTTTAATATTTAGATGCTACTGTCCCCGGTAAGTCCCAAGAGAAACTATTCTATGGAATATACGACTATTTCTGTTTTGTACTGTTTGGATATTAAGTAGCTATTGAAGTGTTAAAGTAGTAACTTAGGTACTATGTTCCATAAATTGACTGTCGCCGTTTCATTTCGCGTTGTTTGATGACCATTGGTAAAGTGTGAATTTGTAGACATATCTTCTGTTTAATAGACAACTTTAATAAAAGTAATAATAATATAATTAAAGTCAATAGATTTTATGAGAAAACTATGAAATTGGAAGTGTAAATAATAATAAAATTAGGAATCAACTACCCTAAGTATCATAAGACAATTGCAACTTGTAACCTATTCAATTCCACTTTCATAACACGCGGGCGCGGTGGCGGCCTGTTGATAAACGTCGCCAATTACTTCATGTTGATATACTTCGCCGTATTGGCGGAGGTAAAGGTTAGGAAATTACGAAATGCACCACAGTACCTACTGTCTCTTTGATATTTGGTCCCTAAAACTGCAGTGAATACTAATTTAATTAAAGAAAATGACGAATTTCTCCACGTTCACTATGTCATGAATTCAATGGCAACGAATTGGTTTTTGTACATATAATTATGTTGGTTTTGTTGGATTCCGAGTAAAATTGGAATTTATTACCAACTCGTACGTAAGCAAGGTAAATAAAAGTAAATATTTATTATATTTAGCCTATGACAAACCATCGAAAATAAAGAACAAATTTCATAATGTTCCCAATATAAATATTAGTAAGAAAAGCTTACATAAAGAGAAAATTTAAATTAGAGGTCAGGTAAGTTTAACAACTCGCCAAATGATCGGTTCAAATTATATTACACAAGTTTAATTGGATTGTGCTTAATTTTGGAATCCAATAAAAAATTTTATTATCTTTTACGATGCTGTTGGCAGTTTTATGACAATGATGATGAAGTAACGTGATTAATTGAGCTCTCATAAACTTCAGTAATATATGGAACCAGATCATTTTAGGTTTCAAAATTTGACATTGAAATCAATATTGAAATTTGTAATTCACAAATGGAGGCGAAAAATAATTATACGCTAGTAAAAACACACAAAGTTTTTTTTTATAAAATTGAGGTAGCAAACGAGATCTGATACTTAATCTTAAGCATCTGATACTTAAAATTACATTACGTGTAATAATTGCAGTTAATCAAATTCTATGAGAATATTTCTTCAAAATTCAATACAAAATGTTATTATTAGATACATTCAAACATTTTAGCTTACAAACCCAACGTATTCAAACTATTACCTTCCCAGATTATTCCTTGTTATACGGCATGCTATCTTAACGCTAAATAACTTTCAAAACAGAACAATAGAGCATCAGAACCTAAACAGGCCCGCGCAACACCCAGACCACAGACTTATATCTAGATAGATCCCGCAATTGCTTAGCGTGCCAAAACGGAAGAGGCGAAATAAGCTTCCTTCGACCGACCAAAATCAAAGAATGAAATGAAATTAATGAATGGTTGATCTGAAAAAAAGAATCAGAAGAATCAAGATATATAACTGTGTAATATTTAAATTTAGGAATACAACAAAATGGTTGTCCGAGGTAATGGAAAAAATAGCTTTTATCTGCATGTAAGTTTGTTTCAAAATTATTTTCAAGTGACGTGTGATCTACAGAAAAAAATAAAAAAAGACACGTTTGATCATACAAATAACGATAGATGCGTAATCTATTAAAATGTATGTCTGTGACGCAAACCATTTCACACGGCGATAGGCCGGGAAAATGTGAGCGCGGGCGCAAATAGCGTACCTACATTCAATTGAGATATCGATTTCACGGTTGGATATATCGTTGGTATGATTAAAATATCAATGGCGGTTGCTTTCTCCGTGATTGTATGCAAACTACTGGATCGTTTAAATAAACAATGTAATTTCCCCTGCAGCTAGGCGCGAATCACGCCCAAATACGTCGATTCACGTCGACGTTGCCGCGCGTACATCGAGCCGAATCTATAAATATAAATAAATAAAATTGAAGTATCTGTTTGTGATTTCAAAATAACAACTTTTTACTCAATGCATACGAAAGTATACACAATACCTATAACAAAAATGCAATGAACTCGTTTTTGTCTGTCTGTTTGGCTGAGGTAATTTACTAAACCGCTGGACTGATTTTGACCGGGTTTTCACTGGAAGATAACTGAAGGTTTATAGAATAACTTAGGCTACTTGAATTTTTGCATTTGCACGCGCTCCACACGCATGCGGCCTTCGACGCGGGAGAATCTGGTATAACTTATGTCTAAATATGTATGCGATTATACTTCTTTAACGCGGGCGAAATCGCGGGGATCAGCTAGTAATTATAATAACTCCAGTACCACGGCCCTTTTGTGTCCCAGATGCTTTCACTCGTACCGTTGTTCATCTGATGTTTGTTATGCGTTCATGGTAATCGCTTGTATAGGTGTTATTGTAATGTAGATTAGATGCGGATAGTAGCCGCGTAACTACCCACGCGCGGTTACTTTCGTTTGGCTAAATTATAATAGCGATATTTAGTAATGTTAACCGTTACATATAGAATATTCAATTCAGATATCATTATTATTGGCTGATTACAGTCCCAATATTAAATATATTAGTATTAGAAGGTTTCACTCAAAGTATACCATATTAGTCAAGTGATAATTGATAACATTATAAAGAAAGTCAGAATTGGCACGCTGAAAGTACACTCGCAAAAAAAACATTCTCATATAAAATTTTACCAAGACGAAACGGGACATGTCCGTCGAAAAGTCATCAGATCTCATGTAGAGCTAATCTTCTAACTCTACATGCAATAACTACAAGCTTAACTTCACAAACTCTACATCTTTGTCAGAATACCTTTTTTTCTTGTAACAGTGATTTATCGTTTTCACATCAATTGAAAATTTGTTTGGCGTTAATTTATCACACATTTTTATACGTTCATTTGAAAGCCTACGAAATCAGATGCTGAAATAAAAGCACCGTATTAAACCAAACTTTATATTTATATTTTATTCCGATGTCCCGAGGCACGATAATTTGCATTTAATACCGCATATTTACAAAGCACGCCTGTCTATAGTACTGTCAGCAAAACAAACAGTACAAACTTGCTGTCAAACGCAGTTAAATATTAATGCGGAGTTTTATATCTTTGGCATTTAAAACAATGGAGTAAATTTATTCTAGTGATATGGATCTATTGTTGATACATTTTTGGTTATGATTCAATTATTTCGAAATAATAGAATAGGTTACGTGCAGTACAGTTGTATGGTTCCCAACGCGAGACTTTGCTTTGATCTTGTGTGCAAACAATAAATAACTTGGTCTTTCCATTTGATAGTACTTCTATACTATCTGGGCCGTTTTACTTCAAGGAGCATAATGAAGATTAAAACTTTAATATAAGTATTAAAGTTAATCGTTATAAATTATATTGATATAGTTTAGCTGCCATAATAACAAAACTTGTTAAATACTTTAAAAAATCCTACGAAGATTTTACTGAATTTTACGAGAAAATTAACCACAGACTGATCTGTGGTTGGTGGTCTGAACCCATTAGGTATTTTTCAAATCGCTGTAATGTTTAAAATCATCATTTAATAATAACACATTTATTAATTAGTCTTATTCTTGGAAGTGAATATAATTGGTTGCAGACATTCGTATTGTTCACGACCGTTTTATTATGCGTTGTCTGCGATCTCAAATAAATAAATACGTTATCGTAACAAAAGAAATATCGCCGCGATTCGAGTAGCGATACCGTGGTGAAAGTCGGCCCTTGTTCCAGACTTCCGAGGTTTATCACTTACACATTCGTTTGAGGGAATATTGTTGTAACAGTTATAAGAAAGAGAAAAGAAATGGTATACAATAAGGATAACCTTGATAATGATGATGATGGTTATAATAATAATAATGACTATGATGCTAATGATGTAAAAGTAAGAAAAAATAATGAAATGAAAACTACAGCATTTTAGCTCTAAGCTATTGCCATAAATAACGACTTCGATGAATTTTAGATTGTTTAGTGATGAACGTAGGTAGTCAATATCAAACCAAACAAAATAGTAAATATTTTTAACAAAAAAGAGTCCATTAAATAGGCACGACGTTATTAAAATAAATAAAGAATATTTGTATTTAAAAGCGGAGAAAACAGTAATAATTCTTCAAAAGCATTAATTCTGACAACGCATTGAACATATTGTTACAAAAGGCTGTCTATTTATGAAACCATAAACAATCAACAAGGGATTCGCAGAAATATATTCGCTACAAAGTTGACTGAAACACTAGCGCAACAGGTAACAAACTAGAAGTTTCCGTAACAACCATATTATTATCCCATAAACATGTAAAAGGACATGCAACCTGTCCTCAATTCTATTAGCCGTATATTTTCGGTACCAAATTGCCGTTTGGCGACGTCCGTATGAATACCAATGTGGTCGTTGCATTATATTTTACTTGTGGATTACATTTTGTATTCTCTACTGGTAATTTAACTGTTCGGATATGCATTACAGCTTCAATACATTGCTAGTCATCTAATATTATTTACGTTAGGTTAAATTTATAATCATGTTGCTCTTCCTTATCATACCCTTTAAACAGTCAGAAATTGGTACAACGTTGGTGTTACCGTAATTTAATTTCAAAGAGTTTTCTTATCTTTAAATTTCAAAACGAATTAATCTTATTATGACCAAACGTTACGGACAAACCTTAATCAGGTTTTTCCAGTATCACAACATAAATAAAATTCATGCAGTTATTCATGAATTTCGCAAAATTCAAACAAATTCACGTCCCGCTACGTATTTTGTGAAGCATGAATAAAACATATTGCCAAAACAGTACTGCGTCTCTTGGCTTTTTCCAAAGGCGTGCAGCATATTTGTTGCAGACTAAGTTTTTCCCGCGGTTTTACTCTTATAACTTGACGTTCAAAGGTGCCCTGTCTATTCGCCTTGGATGCTTTTTTATAGGTCTGTATTAACCTATTGGTCTGTATGTTTGGCTGAGCTAATCTTCTAAACGTCTGGACGGATTTTGACGCGCCTTTCACTAAAGGATAGCTAAAAGTCTAAGGCATAACACAGGCTACTTTAATTTTTTAAAAATCCATTAGCGCGCTCCACGCGCATGCGCGCGCCGTCGCGGAAGAGCGGGATGACATTTATGTTCAATTATGTATTATTTTTTAAACGCGGATGAAATGTTTCTTATATTTCTTCGAAGTATTAAAATTCGTCCACCTGAAGTCTAAACAGAACAAACTTGCATACACATTTACCATATACTTACATACAGAGATACATTCAGGTATGGTTGCATAACTTCCGCGAGTCCATACTCCGCGGATCTCGGTTCGATTGGCAAGTTTGACAGCTGTCGGATTTGCGCGCGCATTTTTAGTCCAACGGTCCACTTTGGTCACAGTCCCGAGAGATAGAAATGCACAGCATTGCGTGTACAGTGTGTACACGAACGTTGTTTGTGGTAACATGCCCGTATCGGAACGATTGTTGATCTAGTATTGCGCAAAAATTTCGCTCTCTCTTTTGAAAATATTACTCTTACTGTGTTTGTCACTAGAATTGGTGTAATAAATTATAGAGAAAATGGCAATGAAAAATTTGATCTGCCTCATGTAGGACCGTAATATCAATCAGGGTATTAATTACAAACAGCAAAGATTACAGAAAAGATTAAGAAACAGCAGCATTACGGGATTAAAAATATTCCTGTTGTTCGAAAAGACGTTTTCTTAATTACATTTTCCATAAATCTCTATATACAGCTTTAAAAAGGGACTGATCGTATTAAAAAAGGATTGATAGTAGAATAAAATGAAACCAATACGGTTAAGTGCACGTAAGTATCATCATTCTTTATCACAAAATCCATAATCCAAAAACATACAAGAACAAGAACAGAGAAACATTAAAAACGACTTCGAAGCAGCGCGTAATTGATTTCACGGATTGAAATTAACAATCAGTGAATTCCAATACAAACAATAACTCTGACTTGTCGGAAACGTAAAGGCATGTAAATACGAAGAAGAAAGAGAATGATGGGTAAACATATATACTGAAAAAACGCTGTTGGTCTGTCTATTTAAATATTATGCTAAATATACAGGATAATTTAAATACCTGAAGATGACCTTTGCAATGACCTTTTGTGAATTCATATTAAATAGATGGGTGTACCTATGATATGATTAATACTTTAACAAATATTTTAATAAATACATAAGAAAGACTTAGCAGAAGAGTAAAGATAAGCAGCAGTAAAAATGTGTAGAAAACAGATTGAATCTCTTTAATTTTTTATGCGACCAAAATAAGTTACACGTTATTCAATTACACCAACTAATGACAATTTTTCCTTCACGCAAGCAAAGTCGCGGACGTCTCCTAGTGCAGAATAAAAAATAATTTATAAATGTCATATTTCATCATTTGGGTTCCCGACCTGCAGTAACTTATGGTGATATTATGCGCACTCAATTATGAGTGGGTGGCCGTCTGTTATCCCCGAGGACGGCATATCGACGAGTATTAAACAATTCCGAATGAGAAATTGCAGATGGATTTATAACTCTCTTACCTTAACCTTAAGGAGCTTTGGTCATATTAACGATGGGGTCATTGGTCAACAACTTTTAGCGTAGACCTCTGATCTTATCCTGATCTAAGGGAAACCCGTCGAATTTGAGCTGGTTGAGATGTTGGGCGACCATGGACACCGTGGAACAGATAAAATAACAATCCTACCAGAGTTCGATCACAACTGCGTTGCTACTTGAGAACCAAATTGGAACGCCTCAGATAAATTTGTCTTCCTATCCTCCCCTTCAAACTAGAACACAGTAGAGTCTAACATAGCTTAATTTAATTATTTTTAAGCAGAATAAGGAATCATTTGCAACAATGCTGAAACACGTTTCTTTGATGTAACTAGGTTTCAAAAGTAGTTACGAATGACGACTGAGATTTTTGATCGCATTTGATTTTGCTTGACACGCTTTGATCGCATCTAGCTTCCGATAAACAACTAAATCGTTGATCGCCGATGCTAAAAGTAGTACCTATCTGGAGCCCTTACGCTCGCCGGCGTTGCGTAAGTCATAAACATTTCCAATAGACATAATTTGCTGCTTTGGCGATGCGACATTTCGCATGGAATCAATCTCGTGGCGATTGCGTGCGCTTTCACCCCATTTAGGGTCACTCCCTTTTAGGGTTTAAGGTGTAGTGATGGCCCATACACCACTTTGTCCCTTCAGATGGTTTATTTCTAAGGAGATAATGTATAACTTGAAAGGTACTATTGTGCACTTAAACTTTCATTTTTTAATGCATGCATAATAAAAAAATGTTACATCACTGTGCTCATGTGATTTTAAATCATCATATGAAACTAAACTATTAGCTTTTAAAGCTGTTTGTTGTTTTTAAAACTAAATAGCATTGAAAACGTCTACATCCAAATAAACTGCAGTCGATTTCCATTGGGTTTATACTGGTCTTTAAATCACAACCTACACATAATTCGCATGCAAAATATTTGCAGGCAGATATTAATACATCAAAGATCGGAAAGGCTTGAGTGACGTGCGAGTTCTAAGAAAACATGAGCTTAAAAATTTAAATATCAAGAGGGCAGTGCGGGGCGGAATGATAAGGTATCCATTACAAATGTCAAGGCAGAACAAACTTTGTTTTATCAACTACTAGCTGATTCCCGCGGTTTCACCTGCGTTTGAAAAGCAAATCAATAAACATGTCGCGAGATTGTCACTGCGACAAAAAAAAACGTATCCCACGGGAACCGCACATTTTCCCGGGATAAAAAGTAGCCTATTTCATCCATATCCATTCAGCCGTTCTTAAGTTATAGAGTAACAATCATCCTTTCATCCATCCATCCTCACAAACTTTCAGCTTTATAATATTAGTAAGATAAGATTATTATAAGATTTTTTGCAACATGTAGCATTTGCGAATTCGTGATCAAAAGATCGTGCGTTCGATTCGATGCGCGGAAGTCTTAAGCTTCGCAACACCTACACGAACTATTGTTAATTATATTATTATTATCTACGAATGTTGTTGATTATTAACGCTCACAGAAATAGATGCTTAATTTAAATCAAGGGAATATTTCTCAACGTCAGATACGGACCTTACATTACATTTGTAATACTTGTAATGCTCACAAGGAAGTTAATTTTGAGACAAAGAGGTCCTACATAAAACATTAGGCCGTAGAAAGTGGGTTAACACTGATCTAACATGAACTAGCTTTTAAAGTAGATAGAAATATTGTCTAGTACGACCCGAGTATCCAACGGTTGTAGAAATCAATCTGAATCAAATCGGAGGTAATGTAAGATTATGTAAGGATAAGCCGTTTACAAACGAAGCGTTCTTTTTGGATATTCGAGTTGTGGTCAAATCTTAATAGTTAGGGCAAGAATCATGAAAAACACAGTTTTTTTCCTGTCGTGGGTGATATGGGCATACAAAGACCCCACCCAAAAATTCATCGTTCAGATATCTGGCCGGGAATTGAATCCGGGACCCATAGCGCGTTAGACCGGCATGTTAATCCCGCCGCTACGCGGGTCGTCGGTAAGGGATTAAGTTGAGACACCTTATATATGGCCTGCCATATCAGAGCATAAATTCAGAAACATTACATTATACATAGTTTTAATAACGCAAACTTCATCTTCTTTCTTTTTATCTTCATTACTCTGATGTCATGTAATGTACATATTACGTCAAGAACGTAATATTCCATGAAGTACAATTCTGTACGCCATTTCTATATGACAGATTATCATAACAAACACACAAAACATTATTGGTCACATGTCCTTATCTAAATTTCAAACAAGATCGTGATCATATGATCGGCTTACAACTCTATCGATTTAGGGTAAGCAGGTACCTCAAAGGTTGTACGACATTTTGTACTTGTTGGGCAATTATCTTCGTTCCCTTCGCTTTTACAAAAGAACACCTTCGAGATCAAATCTAATAAAAAGTAAATAGGTTGTCTGTGCCATTTTATATTTAGAATATTTTTAAGTTCAAACAAGTTAAAATAAAAATATTTTGACAAAATTTTCAGCATTTCATTTTTATAATGGTTACCTTACTGTGTATAGTATTTCATGTTAGACCTGGACTTTCGTGAATTTGGTTCTTGTGATTAAATGACACCCACAACATATAATATACCTACCTAGCTTAGTATAATTAGTATTAGTAGATCATACCACTCAGAAAATGGCGACTATATTTTTTTATGATCGCGGACAAAGTCGCGCTCTGAGGGCTAGTTTATAAAAAGCAAAAGGGCCTCGCGTTTGTTTATGGTCATAGTCGATGTAAAGCGTACAACAATAAAACCTTTTTTTCTCATTACACACACAATGGTGGCACTAAATGGAGCTCGGTCGCTCGCAAACGGCGTTTCGTATTGTTGGTACCACTCTAGGGATTTCACTGTGATTTTTTATTCTTTTTTAACGCAACAAAGTTCTGTTTTTGTGTGGGTAGCTGGCGTTTTGTTCAGCGTCTGTTCATTATCCATTTTGTTTGTCTATTAACTGTTTTAGACCATTAAATGGTGTTATGTTGCGTTTTGATTTGTATGTACGATTTTATTGGAGAAATATTTCATCTATGTCAAAGATTGATTC
>DWPV01008015.1:0-10293 GCA_018251915.1 Urbanus proteus proteus
AGAAAAAATCATATGCATATCTATAAAATGATTTATGTTTTGTTCATTAACATATTATTTATTACTGAAATTTAATTAACTAAAAAGCGTTGGTGGTCGGATACGAATAATTCTACATCTTGTATGATGTATATCTCTATCAAGAAGACTTTAATTAAATAGTTGTTTCTGTACTCGTAACCCCTTACTAGAATTTTTTCCCTCTTCATCGGTGCCATGGACACACTCAGATGAATACACAAACACGCCAACTCTAGAATATAATTCTAACTTCATTGTTTTCATTGTTGTGGAATTATGTTTAATATTTTGTAAGAAGGAGCAAGAAGTCCTCTCTTCCCATATACATTATTGTCAAAAGCGAAAAAGGCATGGGATTGGTGCGACCAGAATCAGACCGTAATTTTGTTGTCTAATATATTTTTTCATATATTTTCAGTTTCAAAATCTACTTGGTACCGTGTACAGAAAAGGTGATATTTTATTTTCAAATGATGGCAACAGTGTCATTAGTCCTGTGGGCAACAAAATAACTGTTTACAATTTAAAACAGTAAGTAAATTATAATTATTTTAGCTGTTGCTTTAGTACTTCTTGTGAGAATTTGATTCTGATAAGCAACATTGTCAATGGGGCAATAATACAGGGTGTGTTTTTATTTTAATCAAACCCATTTGATTCTTGGTTAGGAAAATAGATTTTTTGAATTAAATAATGCAGTTTTAGTTTTTATCGAAATCACCCTTGTAAGCCCTTTGATATTTTTTTGCTTATCGTCATATTTTCGGATTTCTCCGTCCACATACACTTGAAATCATCCTGTATACATAAATAATAACTGCATACTATATATAGTTGTCATCTCATTAAAATTATCTCCTTTCAGAAATAAAAGCAACACACTACCAGTAGAGAGCCACTTCAACTACACAGCAGTTGATATATCACCAAATGGAGCTATACTTTTGGCTATCAATGAAAGTATGTATAATGTGTTCATATCAGTGTAATTTGTGTTTTTAAGGAGTTTTCTTTTCAAAATAAAATTTAAAAATTAAAGAAGATAATTTAATTAGTCACTAATTTATTGTCCTTTTTAAAATGAATCATATGACCATAAAATTGAGAGGTTGTCTAGGTACTAAAGAGTTTCACCATCCACATGGCAAGACTTGATTAACCATCAGGGTTGTTATCAATATGAAATTTCAGATTTGGATATTGATACGGATATGTGAAAAAAACTATTCCGGTTTCGGATTTGCATATAAAATTATTATGGATTCTGAGCTCTGATAATAACATTCCTGATATCAATCCAATATAAAGTGTATCATATACTAATAAAAGATACATCAGGTCAAGATCTGGTAATAAGATTGATTTTCTTTTAAGTTTATTTTATTGCAATTCATATCGTGAGTTAGACTTGGATTGTGACCACAAAGATATCAGCTACTTTTAACCGACTCTATTATTATTCTTATACATAATAGAAAATATTAAATGCCAGATTAATATGCCAGTTGCCTCCCACGTACGTTTGTAATTTTTATATTTTCCTTCCAGAGGGTGAAGCTCAAATGATAAGTCTCCTGACATGTACAGTGATACACAAATATAAGTTCAAGCAACATGTAAATGCAGTAAAGTTTAGTCCGGATGGCAAATACTTCGCTGCTTGTTGTGATGATACTGGTAAGATATTTTGCGAAAATAGAGTTGAAAATAGTTACTAGAAATTGTTTGTCTTAGTTGGGAAAGAAAGTGTGTAAATCCACATGTCTAAGTATTTTTGTGTCAATGATTACTCTAGAAATAGGTGTGGCATTGTTAACAACTCTCTTTGTCAAACCAGTATGGTTCTATGTTCTACTATTTAAAATGAAAAAATATGTCCGTTTATGTTTCGGTCTGTTACAACCTACATACAGTATACCTAACAGATAAAATATAAAAAAAAAACATAGCACAAAGAAGAAAACCAAAACAATAAATAGATTATGAATAAGACAATGAATCTATGAAAAACACAATACTGTATGTTTTTCTATAATTACTTATTTTATATTCCAGTTTTTATAATGACAGCTCCAAGCTGCTTCACGGGGGAGTACCGTTCCTTTATCATGAAGCGGGTTTTCAAGAAAGCTCACGATGAAGTCACTTGCCTTGACTGGTCATCTTGCAGCAAGTTACTAGCTGTCGGCTCCAAAGACACCACAACTAAGATATACACGCCAGAATATTTAGACAACTTGAATATGTACTCTTTAAGTGGACATACAGATAAAATAGTTGGGACATTTTTTGAAAAGAAGAGCCTAGATTTAATAACAGTTAGTAGGAATGGCCAGGTGTGTCTCTGGGAAGCGAGTATTGATGCAGACGCTTTAGTTACGTCGGAGGTGCAAATATCACATGTTAAAAGAAGAAAACTCCAGAAACAAAGCACTCTAGTACCAGATGAGGTAGATGAAAAAATGGTTATAGAGAAGGATAAAGAATATGTGAGTAAACTGTTCAGTTTTATAAACTTACTAACTGATCCCTGCGGTTTTACCAGCTTTTGAAAAGCAAATCAATAAACATGTTGCGAGATTGTAACGGCGACAAAATAAAACAAACGTATCCCACGGGAACCGCACATTTTCTGGGATAAAAGGTAGCTTATATGTTATTCCAGACTACAGTCTATGTTTACGCCAAATTTCATTCAGATTCATTCAGCCATTCTTAAGTTATAGAGTATGAAACATCCATCCATCCATCCATCCTCACAAACTTTCAGGTTTATAATATTAGTAAGATTTCATTTAATTGAAACTTTTTGACAACAGATTCATTGGCAGTAGTAGAAGTACATTGTGAAATTAATTGTTTTATAACTAACTTGCTGGGTGAATCCACATTTACCCTATTTATCTTTTATTTTGTAGTGTACACAGTATTTTCAATGTGCAAAATAATATTCAAAGGATTCACACAAGTGACTTCATAATATTTCAGGAAAGCGACGAGGAAACTCCAACTGAACCAGCTCGTATACCTGATGAGAACAAGTTACAATACAAGAAACTCGGGCGACATTATATCGGTGATGCTATCAGGAACGCTAGCCACAAAGTGAAACTCACTGCAGCGCAGTACCACAAGGCTACCAAGTTGTTGGTTACTGGTAAGTTGGTAACAAAAATTTAATTAATATGATTATGATGCATTTACATGGTGGAACCTGGTAACCTTTGTGGTTCGACTCTGGTGGCACCACCGCTACATCTATATCAGTGTTCAGCACCGGTGTGTTTTGGTTTGAGGGGCACACCCCTCAAACCACAGTACCACCACAGTAGGAGAGACATAATTATTCAAGGCGATCTTACTTGTCTTCAGGTGTGAAAACACATGTGGTCGACGTCCGGTAATCTTTGAGAATGTTTGAAAGTGTTTGAAAATAATGCCAGTTGTCATTTTCCCAAGCAATAAGAATTATACAATCTTTGTGAGACCTTTATTAAGTCAGAGCAAAGGTTAAATGAATTAACTAATAATTACTTGCTAACACTTAATGGATTCTGTGTCTGGTCCCCGGTCAGAGATTTCTGAATAATAAATTATATTTATTTATTTATTTCTGTCTGGTATTTGTGTCTTTGAGTAAAGCTGTGTCTCTCACGGCACTAGTGTAGTAGTGTTGAGCTAAGAATCTTCTCAAGAGCTCAAGATTAGTAAAATTTCAATTCCAGGTTTTTCAAACGGTATCTTCTTCCTGCACGAAATGCCAGACGTGAACCTAATACACACGTTGAGCGTGTCAGAACATCGGATCAGCTCTATTGCGGTATCGGATCAAGGAGACTGGATAGCGTTCGGGTGCCCTAATATTGGACAACTGCTGGTTTGGGAGTGGCAAAGTGAGTGAATCATACTTTTTATGTAACAGAGGTAGTGAACATGAAAAAAAATAAATAACTAATGTAGGTTTTATGTATAATAACACATAAAACATTACAAAATGGGTACTACATAAAATAAAAGAAGTAAATAATGCTACAAGATTGTTTCTTTTATCGGATTTTCAAATATAAAATGCATTAACAAAAAATGACAAATTAAAATCAATGGAACATCTCTGAAAAGAGAAATAATTCATGATATATTTTTCTGTTTCTTCTGTATACAGGATAATTTCCTCTACGATATTGGTCAATACGATAATGACCAGCAATATATATTTGCACATAATACTTTCTTTATAATGTCTGTACAATACGAACATTTTCTGTAAATTATTACCACATTATCAACATTTCCAGGTGAGCAGTACGTAATGAAGCAACAAGGCCACTCCCTAGACATGACGTGCCTAACGTACTCCCCGGACGGGCTCTACATAGTGACGGGCGGGTACGATGGGAAAGTCAAAGTGTGGAACACCACGTCGGGCTTCTGCTTTGTCACCTTCCATGAACATAAATCCACGGTGACCAGTATAGCATTCAGTGCGAATAAGAAGTTCTTTGTGTCAGCGTCGTTGGATGGCACGGTTAGGTGCTATGATTTGATCAGGTATGTTCTTGATAGTAAAATTTGGTAGTTTATTCTGGGGCAGGTAAACTGTATTTTTAGAAATCGGAATAGGTAGTGTGGGGAAAGAATACTGAAATACTTGTTAAAAAAACAGTGTTGAAAATTCAATTCAATGTCTTTAGTGAACATGAAATTAATCAAAATGACCAAAATTGCCTGTGTACTGTAAAGTAAAAGAAAAAAAAATACTAACATAAGTATAATAATGACACCCATTGATAATTCAGTAGATTAGTCACATAAGCTCAGGTACTTGTTAGTACGATATAAACTGTTTCTTACAGCATAACATAACTGCAATTTGCCTAATATATATTATATTACCAATTTAATTTAATTGACTCACAGTCTAATACAGTCCCTCAATTTTACTTAACAAAATATCCATTTAACATGAGTGTCCACCCATTTCCAGATACCGCAACTTCCGTACGCTGACGTCCCCGAGCCTGGTGCAGTTCAGCTGCGTCGCGGTGGACTCCAGCAGCGAGTTCTGCGCGGCCGGCGGGCAGGACGGCTTCGACATATACGTGTGGTCCATCAAGTTTGGGAAACTTCTAGAGGTATGTGGCTTTAGTATTTACAATTGCTCGAGAATAGGACAACAAACAATAAACTGTGACGCTTTTATATTCACAATTGGTAAAAAATCTAAAAACAAACAATAAAATCTGACATTCGCTTATTAAAAAATAAATAAAATCGAATATTTCTTCACTTTTATCAGAAATATAATTTCAGAAATACATAAATGAAATATGACATAGTATTAAAACAAAATATTTCAGTTAATTTCATATATTGAACAGCGAGACAGATACATGAATTGACTTTTTGCATAAAATATTTATATTTATGTATATTATGTAGCTATTATAATTATTAAAAGGTATTAAAGAAGCAATCTAGTGATGTTAATTTCCAATGTTACGTGTAGAAGTTCAACGGCAAAGAAACGCCCAGTAAAATAACCAAAGAGTCCTTATACTTGTGCACGATGTAACTGCATGGATTGATGATCATATATAAAGGTACGCTTGTAAGTGGTCAATCCCATCCCAAGCTCTGAAAACCTTGTCGAGCAGTCTGCTAGTATGAATAGATGATCATTACTTATATTTCCAGGTACTAGGCGGTCATGAAGCGCCAGTGTCAAGTCTGTCCTTCAGCCCTCACCTGGGCAGCTCCAAGCTAGCTTCAGGGGGTTGGGACAAGACCGTCCGCCTGTGGAACTGTATCGAGAGCAGCTCGGAATGTGAGGTTATCAGACTCACTGCAGACGCGTTACAGGTCGTCTTCAGGCCTGATGGCGAAGAGGTGAATGTTGCTTGATTTATCTGAAATGATTTTATGTCTATGTATCTTAATTCCATATTTTTGGTCTTATACGGCAATTTTATAGTGCATCTCAATTTAACAGTTTAATGGGCATTTTGTTCTATAATTTGCTATACTAATAATCGCTTTACTGGTACCTGTTTTGTTTTTTGGACATATTTTTTCTTCATCTCTTCTACTACAATTTTCCCTAACAATAGGTATTTAATGGACAGTAATTCCTTGATTAACTTAAAATCAACGTTTAATGAGTAATATTATCTTCATTAAACATTTTTTTATAATTTAAAGCTATAAAATATATATTTTCATAGTCATAGCCGGATCAAATAATCTGGGGATAAGACAGTACTCTCGCCAAGTTGATCCAATTAGTATTATTGAAATGTATTTGATTAAAAGAAATAAAATTTCCAGGTAGCAGTATCAACTCTAGACGGCAACATAACCTTCTTTAACGCCACAACCTGCGACCAGACCGGTAGTATCGAAGGCCGGAGCGACCTGGGTTCCGCCCGGGCGGACACTGACCTCGTCACCGCTGAAAAACTACTAAAAACAAAGTAAGAAATAATCTATTTTATGGCATTAACCATTCATATACAGACAGCCGGAAGTCGGAATTATTTGCCAAGTGTGATTTGAACTTAACCGTGAAGGCTTCCGTATCATTCTTGTATCAAATTTTCAATTATTATTGTCTAGTTTTAGTCTTAGTTAACGTAGTAGCAACAGAAGTAATAACGGGTGTGTTGTAGTAAAGCTCTTTGTGATTCTACTTCGGCACCACCACCGCTGCACCTATTTCTGTCTTATAACTGCAGTGTTCAGCGCTGCTGTGTTTTCGTTAGAAGGGTTGAAGGTTGTTCGTTCCCTTCAAACCAACACACAGCAAGCGCTGAACCACAGTAAGGAAGACATACTAATTCGAGGTGTTCCAACTTATTTCTCTGGGGTAGCAACACATTAGTAGCCTCAATTGAAACTCTGTTCTTATCTGGGGTAGATAACAAAATGTCATATATAAAAGCTGCAAATTAGAAATAGTAATAATAATTCTTTTTCAGAGCCTTCACAACAATATGTTACTCTGCCGACGGTAACTGTATATTGGGCGGAGGGAATTCGAAGCACATCTGTTTATACAGTATTAAGGAGTCTGTTCTCATTAAGAAATTTGTTATTACACAAAATAGATCCTTGGATGCTGTTAATGTAAGTTCTGTAGAGTTCAATAAACTGTATTGTATTGTGTAATTCTTATTACGCATAGAATATTTCAACACCCAAAAAAAAAAATCAATAAGTAGCTCCTTCCACTTTTTATAAACATTTGAAACTATTTTCAATTTCTGTACTTTGGTTGATTTTTTTCTTAACTTTTAATATAGCCACATTAGGCTGCAATCTTACCTAATTTCTTGTTAAACAATTATATTTTCTTCTATAGTATAATAGAACTATTATGTAGTTTTTTTTTAATTAATATTACCTTGGTTATATTTCGTAGGATTTCATCAACCGACGCCTTCTGACAGAATTCGGCAACATAGCCCTCGTGGAAGACCGCACGGAGTTGGAGGGCGGCAACGTTAACGTGAAGTTGCCCGGCGTGCGCGCGGGCGATATGGCCGACAGACAGGTTAAACCGGAGGTGAGATACTGATAATGTCTTTATAAAATTATGTACACACCTTTTTCATCTTAATGACACGCAGAAGGTCCCGGGTTCGATTCCCGGCCAGACAGATTGAATTAGTTCTGGTTGTGGGGGCTAGTGTATTCGTCTTTGTGTCCATGGCACCTACGACAAAGGAAAATGTCCTAGTGTGGGTCGTGTGAGTATAAAAAGTGTTTTTATTTCATTGCGATCAAGCTAACCTATTGGTACATGCATATCTCTACTACCTTTAAGAGGTCTCTAAGATACCAACATTTAAGAGATCCATAGGCTACAGGTAAAGAAATACTGATGTAAAGCTACAATTAAATTGCATATATATGCCTAATGTTTCCATTAACATCGCCCAGGCTTGACTGATGGAAAATGCCAATAGGTATTAAGTTTACATTTATTACACTACTTTACGGTTTTCTAATAAAGTTAAATAATTAGTTAAGTATACATAAGGACACCGGTTAATTGCGTTACAAGTTATTACAATTATCTCGGCATGGTCTGAGTATAAACTAAAACAAAATTGTTTACAGGTACGTGTCCACTGCGTCCGGTTTTCCCCCACGGGGGAGAGTTTCGCGGTGGCGGCCACAGAGGGACTACTCGTATACAGCCAGAACGCTGGCCTTGATGGCACTTTTAGGTAAGTGTATGTCGGCGTGATGCCACCATCACACTTATATTGTTGTACTTTTACACTTTTACTTATGATGATACCACTGATCAAATGTGAATGAATGGGCTTCGATAACGTGCAGATTTAAATACTGGATAAAAAGCTACTAATAAAATAAATTTATGTTAAAATATTTTTTAAAATACGATAATAAACATTTTAATATTATTACGATTTATGTGTATAACTTATTTAATACAACATTACTGTATTATAATTGCTACCGGAAAATTATAATTATTTAATCTACCATCTTTCAGCATAATTATTTAACGTTTGGTATTAAGCTATTTCTGATAAATACAAATGGCTTGCCGTCCATATGTACTTCATAAACGAAGTAAAAATAATTTCACCCTAAAGAACTTTCAAGGTGTTTGAAGTATTAAATATGTTCCCCGCTGAATTATGTGCTGTTTTTAATTACATTAGTGAAAATTTCTATAATTCCCTTATGGCAGCATCATAGCTACTCCTGTTTCTGCCTTAAAATTCAGATCTGCTTTACATTGTGGTTTAGAGGAAGAGGTAAAGCATTATTATATTCGAGATGTTCCACCTGAGTCCGTTTATAGAAATACAATTTAGGTAGGACTTATGTTCTATATAAAATTGATTAGGAATGAGCACCTGGGCTACATGCGTGTTTGCAACTTGTAATACAACAACAAAGAGAATTGTGAAAAACAACCGTATATTTACTTTTTGCAGACAACCTGAGAAACTTTTTCTTCGGAACTTGCTCTGATAAAAAATTGTAATCAGTAAATTTTCTCACTTGATTTTTTTTGCAGACCATACCGATTAGAAACGGGTTCCACGCCCCTAGCGGTGCGACAGCTTCTGAAGGAGAGGTCGTGGGGGCCAGCGCTGGTGGCCGCGTTGCAGCTCAACGAACACACCGTCATACAGGAGTGTGTTGAAGCCGTCCCACCTACTGATAGTAAGTATGTTGGATTAAAGAGTTTGCTTTGTCAAGGAAATTTATAAATATTTTGGCAAAAAAAAGAAAAGAAAATTATTTTTCAATGAAACTTTAATTATTTAATTTGAGATAGTTTTGAAATAGTGCTAAAATAGGATTTTATAGAAATAATGAAAAAATACTGTAAAGGTTACAGAATCTTTTGTGGATCGACTCTGGAGGTACACCTGTCTGCCTAATAACAGCAGTGTTCAACAATTTATGTCTTTTTTCTGTTAATTATGTTTTTAAGGTGTACAATAAAGAACTTTTGTATTGTATTATATGGTGTTCAAAGCTGCTGCGAAGGGAGACGTACTTAACCAAGACGTTCCAAATTGTTCCTCAGGGGCGGCCACGTATCTGTGACCAACCACAGTTAAGACTCCAAATTTGTCTTGGATTGATTGCAAATATCCTTAACGGCAGTGACCACATATGTCTTACTTACTTATTTCTGATGAAGAAGGAATACATGCTTGTTCGCTACTTCTAAGTTATAAAAAATACTGTAATTTATTCACAGTTGAGTTAACCGTCTCCGGCTTGCAAGAAGACTACGTCGATCGTCTTCTGAGCTCAATAGCTCGTCTTCTAGAAGACAGCAGACATCTGGAGCATTTACTGCTGTGGGTCAAATGTCTCATAACCCTGAGGAAGAAGTTCCCTCCCAGTGTATTGTTGGCGCTTGAAAAAGTCCTGACTGTGAAGTATGGGGAATTGAGTAAAATGTAAGTATTTTAAAATATTGGTATGTTGCACAGATATCTATCGAAATACGTTTGTGGTATTTTGGGAATCGGATACAAATTTGAAATTATTCGCATTTCATGCTACACCCAGTGGCGGATTTGCCTAAAGACCGAGTAGGCCCACCGGCCAATTTTAGGGGCGCCAATCGTGACAAAAAATTTAAGCAGAATAATTTTAAAAAATCCTCTTTGTTCGGTGTATGAATGTATGTATTTAAAGCAAAACATTTGCATGGTTTCTTGCGAATGCGGATGGGAACGTCAAAAAATTTGGCGTTAATACTATTTAAGTTGC
>DWPV01008016.1:0-10293 GCA_018251915.1 Urbanus proteus proteus
AAATAAAACAACTGCATAACAAAAATATTAATTTGTAATTTTCCTGAAGTTTTTGTATCGATGTTTTATACTGTGTGGTACGAACACCACATCATTTTTAAACGTAAAAGAGAACGAAGCCCGGAAAAACGACAGTTGGCCACTGATGACCATGTGCATCCCTGTTCTTGAATGGTCAAAATTTACAAACATATTTGTCATAACACTGTTCTTGAATAGTCAAAATTCACAAACAACAGGTACATATTTGTCATAACAATAGCCGTGTTTTTCATTTTGAAAAACTTTTATTTAAACAGAGAATCGTTCATATATAAGTCGGTCTTGTAAAAATTGCACATATTATTCAAAGTATGCAATATAAATGAGGAATTAACAAGATGGGAGCAATTAGATAATTAAACAACACTGATTGAGGACTAGTCAGTGAGGCATACTTTGTAGGTAATGGTAATTATCTTGCATGAAGATATGAATACTTAATGCCTTATTTGCATTACTAAGTGATCCCCGCGGTTTCACCCGCGTTTAAAAAGTAAAAAAAATACATATTAAAAATAAATGTCATCCCGCTCTCCCGCGACGGCGCAGCCGCGTGGAGCGCGCGTTAATGGATGAAAATTTAAGTAGCCTATGTTACGCCTTAGACCGTCAGCTATCTTCCAGTGAAAGTTTCGTCAAAATCGGTCCAGCCGTATAGAAGATTACCTTAACAAAACAAACAGACAGACAAAACAAATGCATTTTCTTTATAGGTATCGTGTATACTATGTATGTATGTATCATGTATTTTGAGACTTTTTTATTTATTTGTATAGATCTATATATGTAAGAATATAAAGTTTAGATAAGATAAAGTCTAAATTATGTAAGGAGTAACCTTTGTGACGACAGTTCAATATCATTGTCTCTCGTGGGTGTTGTAATGGTAACATTGGACGCGTGTTCTGCTTGCTAATTTTCAAGTCCAAGTATAAATACGCTAGCATTTGACAATACTAATAGATTTAACATTATATTTTGTTTTTAAGTGTCTTGTTAGCTAAAAGTTTTGGTTTATAGTCTTATAGTTTTTTACAACCTTTTGTCTCTATGTATTTCTATGAAAACCGCTGTCGCCAAACAGCCATGCTACTTCCCCTTAATTCTCTTTTCCGTGTTTTTAACCATCGTTTTTATTTTAAGTCATATTAATTTTTTGAACAATAAATTACCTATCAAACGAGCAAGTTGTCCTCCTAATAGTAACTGCTTGGCCAGGCAACACGCGCGGGTGCGGCGCGGGAATCTTAATTATATGAAATAGGGTTGTTGCGAATATCAGCATCAACATCAGCATACGCTGATAATCAGCTAGTTTTTAATATCAGCATCAGCATTAGCATCCGCAACAATTAATGCTGATCTTAATGCTGATCTTAATGCTGATATTCAGGTCGTAACATGTTCGTTGAAGGCGGGTCCTAGCGCCAGTCAGGTGCAGTTTAAACCAATCATAGACAGTCTGAATAAAAAAACAACCTGTCACTTGTTCGTTTGTTTGATCATTTTCTCAATATAAATAAGTTGGAAGTTAGTGACTTGCATGCGTTATAATAAGGATAATAATAATAAGCGCAGTAGCATATTCAAATTTCTAATGACTCCTTCAATGAAAAGAGCAATATGAAAATATTTTTGTTAGTAAAAACCGATACCGCACTATGTTGTATTTGTAAAAAAAAAACTATTCTCGTAAGGGATATACAAAATGTATAAATAAGTGTCTTAAAAAGTTTACCGGGAGTTTTGAAAATTGCCATTCTTATAGATTTTGATGTGCTCTCCAATTGAAATTATCCATTATTATTATCGCATCTTAAAACATTTCAAATTGATGCGTAAAACGAAAGTAAGGAGTCGCCCTGCTAGTGTTATTCAAAATAATATATCACATTAGTTTGATTTAAAAAAATAGGATATGATTTATTTAGGTAATTTAAAAATATCAGCATCAGCATCCGCTGATATTTATTAGAAAAAATCAGCATCAGCATCAAGAACCTGCATCAGCAACAACCCTGGTAGCAACCCATCTATCTCTATCGTACATAAGTCCATGCTCGTTACGTTACTTCTATAGTAAAAAATATACTGATGTTGTTATGACTATGCGTTAAAAAGTGTAGTTATAAGCCGTAAGCCGTACTTTTGTCATACTTTTACCTAACTCTCTAGATCAGGAAGGAAAGACGATGTAAGAAAACGGAAAACCCTACTGATACTCTTCTTTGCACAGCACCGTGGTTTTAACCACAGGACAACTGTACATAAACTGGGAAAACCGACATTTATTCAACTATGATTAATTAATTTAAAAAATGGAAACATCAATATTATATATCATATAAAAAGCGCAGAAACTATTTACCTACATTAAGTAGGTAAAGGAAAATATCTATTTTATTTATCTATTCGATACTTAGATGAGAAATATTCGAAGAAATACTCTCTTCAAGTTACTTTAAAATTTGAGCTATTTTATTACAGTTTGCTGCGAAATTTGGAAGCCATATAAGATTGGACGAAATTTATTTTAACGCACAACATAGGAAGTTGCAGCGCCACGAAAGTGACGCTTGATTAAATTTTGCTGCAAATTCTAGCAAAAGCATGCAAGTTTCATGGCCCTGTAGAATGGACACAAGTTGCAAGCGACAGCGTTGAGACCAGGAAACGGTAGACTTCAGCATGTTTTTCAAGTTTACTTAGATAGCTTTAAAAAACTTTTCATATTTTTATATTTCACGTACTTGTGTGTGGAATTCAAAGTAGGTATGTAAATGGCATAAATAATAACCTAGGTTTATAAATTATAATAATAGTTAATTTAATGCCCGTAAAGGCTGTGCATATGCTAATAATGCATATTACCGTCCCTCACGGCTGTCACCATTAATGAACAGTCCCATTATAGTAACAATAAGATAACTACTATATGCTACTTTTGTTTGTATCGTCTTAAAACCTGTATTAATAAAGGTTTTATCTTTAAAAATTAATAAAATAAAGTTTCTGTTTGTGATTTTAAATAACAACTTTTTACTCAATGCATATGAAAGTATACAGATTACTTATCACGAAAGTACAATATTTTTTGTGTATGTCTGTTTGGCTGAGATAATCTTCTAAACGGCTGGACCGATTTTGACGGGACTGTCACTGGAAGATAGCTGAAGGTCTAAGGCGTAACATAGGCTACTTTAATTTTGGAAAAAAAACATACGCGCTCGCCCCACACCCATACGGACGCCGTTACGGAGAGCGGTGTGTAACCTATGTGTTTCTTTTTACTTTTTTAACGCAGGTGAAACCGCAAGGATTAGCTAGTACCTAATAATTTCCTTCCTATGCTTACAACGACAATGACTGATTGAATAATCTAAGCCCTTTGTGTGACGACACAATGTCAGTGTGATACGAATTAAAAGACACGAGGCGGCGCTCTCGTGTGGAAAGCAATTAAACGCTGTATAAATTTACTGTTAGGACTCGTACACACCTGCGTCATGAAACCTGACCAGAGATTTGTACTGGAAAGGTACTGCGAATAAGGTTCTGTCATAGCTTTTTACTATGCTAAAGAATTTGTAGGCTTCACAACCGAAAGCTCTTGTAATTCAGACGAATAATAAAGGTCATCTATACAAATAAATAAAGTTAAAGTGTCTGTTTGTGATTTCAAAATAACAACTTTTACTCAATGCTTATGAAAGTATACATGATACACTATAACGAAAATGTAATTAATTTTTTTTTGTCTGTCTGTCTGACATCTGAGGTAATCTTCTAAACGGCTGGGCCGATTTTGACAGGACTTTCACTGGAAGATACCTGAAGATCTAAGGCGTAACGTAAGCTTCTTTAATTTTCAAAAAATCCAGTGTCGCGAGAGCGGGATGACATTTGTATTTAAATATGTATTCTTATATACTTGTTAAACGCGGGTGAAACCGCGGGGATCATAAAAAATGAAAATTGTCGCTAGTCAACGGTCGGTTGTGGTCAATGGCACAATTGAAATATCCTGTTTTCTCCGAACGTAATTTTCGTTCCCATTTCCTATTCAACAGTGTGTTTGACGCTTTACATTCTTGTACCGTTTATGGACCTACTTGGTACGTCGTTTTGTTCAATGCTTCTGTGTAATGGTTTTCTAATCGCTTCCATTCTCCCACAAAGATGATAATTTGATAATGAATGGCCCAAGGTCGACCTAGTGTTAATCTCATAATTTCTAAGAATATAGCGTGTAGGCTCTGATAAATAATTTATCTGAGCGTGTAAGTAACCATATATGGAGTAATTCTCGCAGGATCATTTAAAATTTCTGCCTTTTCTTGCATTTTGAGTTTTAGACAGTTTAAAAGGTTCTACTCGTAAACGTGAAATGTGTAGGATTCAACAAACGCGCAAACAATCAAACAATAAAAATATTAAGTACACTATTTAGAAGCATTCCTCTGAGGTATTCCTGGAGCGCATATCACATACCCATGGGTTTTTTTTTAATGGTGCAAAAAGAGCTCACCTTCAAAGTTGCCCGTCTTAAGGCATTTGCAAACGTCAGATAATTGGCTATTTTCCATTATGTTGTCATCCGTGTTATCATTAGATTTAATAAGAATATATAAAAAACATAACAACATAAGACAAGGTACCAAATGCTACGCTTTTCGAAGTCATGTAATGGTGGGAATAGCTGTAATCAGGTTTATATACCGTGTTGTATTTTACTTTGCATTATTATATACAGCGTGTACAGTGATTTCTAGCCATAATAGCCCATCGTAATATGCATATCTCACGAGCACATCATGTGTGACATACTGACGGAAATTCTCAGTAATTTACTCGGCAGTTCTGTCATTATTGTACATTTTATATTTAATCTATTTAATATCATGTAACTGTTTGTGTTACTCAGATATGAATCTCTTCACAATATGCTTACTTCGAGACCTCTTCCGCTGTACCTGACTATGCCTTATAACATTATTTCATATTTCAAGGCCATATTTCAAGAGTTGTTAATAGAGAGACACTTCAGAGGCTTAATTGTAGAAGGGTTTTTTTTTTTACAATTTTAATTTAATTCGTCTTTCAAATATGAGCACAGCAGCGGTACATTTTTTTGGTTCGACTCCGGCACCAACACCACCAATTTATTTGTTGCCTTATAACAGCAGTGTTAAGACTTAAGAACTATTGTGTTCATGTTCGAGGGGTTTGTTGATGAATTGGTTTACTTTATAGAATTAGGGATACGTTTTATTTTTATTTACCGGACCAGAAATATTATTTATATTTAAACTGTTGTAAACTTGAATAAACTTAATAAGTTTATTAGTTAACTAACTTAATTTGGGCAATTCAAAACGACCTGATACTTTAAGGCTCTTTTATAATAATATTCAAAATACGGAATATTGAATGCTAATCTCTGATAATCTTATAGAACACATAGAAGGAAATAAAAAATATGTAATGAATATCAATTAATGTTCTCATTAAAAATAAAGACTTTAATCGAAGTGATTATTTGTTTTCAATAAATTAATTTTTTTTCTAATAAATTAATGATGTTAAAAGTGTTGTGACTGTACTTATCTATAAGACTGTGGATTTTTTTTGAGAAAATATTTTTATATAAGTATTTAGTAAGGGAATATGCCATAGTAGATCTATATCTATACTAATAAATAAAATTAAAGTGTCTGTTTGTCATTTCAAAAAAATATTGTTACTGAATGCTTATGAAAGTATACACGATACCTATAACAAAAATACAATTTAAAAAAATGGTCTGTTTGGCCGTTGTTATTTTCTAAACGGATGAACCGATTTTGAAGGGACTTTCACTAGCTGAATGTCTAAGACGAAATAGACGAATAGGCTTCTTTAATTAAAAAAAAACACATTAGCACAGGTATACGGATGTATACCTGTGTAAGTAATATCCCGTCGCTGGAGCACGGGATATTACTTACGTTTAAATAACTATACATTTTTACGCGGGGCCTTTTAACGCGGGTGAAACCGTGGGTATCAGCTAGTATTACATAAATAGGTAGGATAAGTACATTTATCTAATCATATCGATAGCGATCCCTTCATATCAAATGTCAAAGCTTAGCAATACAATTATATAAAAATTAATAACATACGCATGGTTTATCCCGTAAGAACTCATGCAATGTGTTAAGGAAATTATAAGATTATTACTACTCATCGTATAATTTATTAGTATTACTCAATGCATATGAAAATATACACGGCATCTATAACGAAAATGTAATTTAAAAAAATGTGTTTTTTTGGCTGAGGTATTTTCCTAAACGGCTGGACCGATTTTGACGGGACTTTCACTGAAAGATAGCTGAAGATCTAAGGCGGAAAATATGCTTTGATTCTGGAAAAACCCTCAGCACGCGCGCCACGGCGCGCTTGCGGCCGCCGCAGGAGAGCCGGTTATGCCTTATGATTAAATATTTATGCCTTTTAACTTTTTTAACGCGGGTGAAGCCGCGGGGTTCCGCTTGTAAGAGATAAAACCAGAGGAAAATGTTAAATGTTAATCTGCCTTAAATGCTATGAAATGATATCGGGAAAACTGATATAATCAGGGAAATCAAGACTGAATTGTGTAATAATATGACTAAGACATTGTTGAATATTAACACTCATGGAATAATTAAGTTCTTACCTAGTGTTTTTTTTTAATAAATATCTACCAAGTCACATAGATATATACTAATTATATAGCTATATTCTAAGGAACTTTTTGCTTGCAAATTTTATTATAAGATTGACGTTAAGGTTACACATTCCATTAAATATGTTCAGGAATATTGGCAAATATTCTGATATTTATGAAAATAAACATGACAGTGCCTATAATGCGAAATCTTCAAATAGACAAGTAACAAAAACTTTTAAGCAAAAAAATCAAGTGACACTTTTTATTAGATTTAAACTAAAAATAAAATATTTACCTAATTGAAATTAGTTATATTCTATATTCCATGCTACAACCATGTTTTTTTAAAATAAGATTTTACTTGTACGAAAATGAAAATAATTTTATGCAAAGAGTGTCGATAACATTCATTTTTCATGCCATGAAGCTTGACCAAATCCTTATCAAAACAAATCAAACGAACCCTAACTCTATGGGGGCACGATGTTTTATTACCTAGTTGTTATATACAGAAGATTTTTCAAGTTTGCATGCATGGGGAAATTCGGAACTATATTGCATATCGAAATATGCTAAAAGGACTAACGGAGCTATTTAGATAAAAACTAAAGCTGCATCATTAGATTTTCAAAAAACTATCTTTCTAGCCGGGAATCGAACGGGTTAATTTTGCAACTAATAACACCCTATATTATTGCGACATAGGACAGTGTTGCTAATAATGATCAAACTGGAAACTAGCTATGTATGTTAAACCAAATAAAAAGGTTACATACACGGTGACTAAACGTGGGCTTCCGAGGTTTCGGCCATATATATATATGTATTCAAGTTACTCTATAGTATCGGCAAGAGTGGGAACTCCAAACGTCCAGCCAGCGACCAGGACGGACTACGGTATGTATGTCCCAGCGTTGCCTGATTTTTTCTTTCCCAGATAGGGATTTGAAACTTTATGAGTGAAAAATGCGGGATTTTTCGTCGGAAGCAAGACACTATACAACCGTAAACGGATTGAAATTGTTGTCTTAGAAAGCAGGACTGAGCCTGCCCCTCGCTGGACATTTAATTTTGGTTAAAAAATCGTGACCGCAACCCCAAAATCGGGACGTCTGGTAGCGCTAGTGTGGACGCATACCGTCCTAAAATACCTGATGGTGAGTTGAACGCAAAAGCTCACCTGGGCAGAGCCCAACGAAGCAACAGGCTTAGAGGACGCCGATTGTAGGGCTTTGGACATCCCAGAGTTCTCAGCGCTTAGTTAGTGGGCGTTAGTGCAGTTTTAGTGACTAGGTTTAATATCTTCATAACCCAGCGTCACTTCCCCGGCATTGAAGATTTAAAAGGCACCTTGTTAAGGTTTCCTCTCGTCGAACAAAAAAGGTACCTTCTTATTTTTCAACGCAAATTGAATTTTGAAAACCCTTGATATTGCCTAAATTAAAAATTACAAAATTGCTTCAAAATTTGATCAATCATATTATTTAAGACTATGATAGTCCACAATAGAGTTACCCTAAATAAACTATAATAATATGAAAACGTATTATGAAAATTAATTTTATCAAAAAACTACAATGAAATAGAAGGTGTGTACATGCGCATAATTTTGTTTCACTTTTTATATAAATAATTTCGAAATCAAACATATACAAGAACTTACCACCGTCGCATACATTTCCATCTGCTTCTCGGTTTCACTAATTTCAACTAAACTAACGCATAAAACTAAATATATCACAACACGCATCTTGATCTTTGAAACAGTGACTATAATTAAAATTTGGTTAAATATCACACTATTGTTATTAAAAATTCTATAGCTATAAGACTGAATAGATTTTAAGTGATTTAATAATTTTGTTTTGTAATAAAATAGTTTTTAGTCCAAAAACATGACAGGAAACGCGAATGGTCGCGAGCGAGCGGCTGTCGCTTTGGATGTCGGGCATGCATGTGCGTGTTTTTTATTCGCGATGACTTTACGCAGGCTGTAACCGATATGCGTTATCAATAGGGTGACCAGCTCAGTAAACACAAAATAGAGACAACTTTACGGAAGTTGTATATATTTTTTGTAAATGCGTTTTTGTTAACATTTACACTTATGTCACAAAATATTTTTTTTTAATCTGAATCATAATTGACCTTATCAAATGCATTAGAAATTTTGGGCAATCTAAATATCACGCGTCATGAAACTGATTGTAGTGGCGGTCCAGGGAAGGCATTTAGTGTGCAACAATACGAGAATCGTATATCATAAATAAGAAATCCTTGTTTGCAAACTTATTTGGAGACTGCATTATTATTATTTTTCTCTTTCTTTACCGCTTTTTTCTTTTTGTTCGGTTCGCCAACAAAGTCTACCGTTTATTTTAAGATAGGTCAAGCCACTCCCCTGTCAAACGAAAATCCTTTTTGACATTTTAAAAATTTTGTTACAAGTAATGAGTAAAACTAAAAAATCTGATTAAATAATTTATAATCTTTAAATTTTAAACATTCTGTAGGTGTATGTGTAGGTGTTGCTTTTAAAAATGGTCGATCATATTTCATTTGAAAATATAAGTAACTATTTTGGTAATTTCGAAGTCATTTAAATGTTTTAAAACATAAAGTGTAAACTAATAACATATTTTCTTTAGGCCAATGTTACTCTACTGCGACTATGACATTGATAAATTAGGATGCACACGCAACAAATGTGTTGTGCATCCTAATTTGTATTGTTTTTTATTATGTCTCTCAAAAAGGTTAAATAGGGGTATTAAATATTTGAACGATTTTTAGTTTTTACTTTATATTTTAGGTGCAACATTACAAGGCGAACTTTTTTGTAACATCTTTAAATGTTATATAAATTTTAGTTTCGGATTACCGAAGTTTTATCATGCAATTTGAAGTTCTTTGAACTTTTGTTCAAGTAACCTTAATATTTTATTAGGTTATCTTAATCACTGATTTCAAACATGTCCGTTGCTTCCTTGCATCTATACATTCTATACGAATAAATAAAATTGAAGTGAGTATGAAAGTATACACGATACGTATAACAAAAATTCAATTTTTTTTTCTGTCTGTCAGTTTGGCTAAGGTAATCTTCTAAACGGCTAGGCCGATTTTGACGACTGAAGACATTAGCGCGCGCTCCACGCCCATGGACTCTCTCGCAGGAGAGAGGAGTATAACTGTTTAAATATGTGCGTGCTCCTTTAACGCGGATGAAACCGCGGGGATCAGCTAGTTTATAATAAGAATAATAGTGTTCACCCTGTGGTCGAAATAAGATTATTTGAGGTAAACAATAAACATGCATGAATTTGCATTTTTATTAACTCTATGTAGTTCGACTCCGACGGCACCACCACCACACCTATTTCTGCCTTGTAACAGCAGTGTTAAGCATTGCTGTGTTCTGGTTTGAAGGGTGTGGCAAGAGAGACATACATATTCCGAGGCATTCCTCAAGGGTAGCAACGCATCTGTGGTCAATCTCAGATAGGACCTTTATATTATCTGGAGTTGATTACAAATTTCCATGGGCAGTGGCC
>DWPV01008017.1:0-10291 GCA_018251915.1 Urbanus proteus proteus
TGGTTCTTAGTCATCTTGAACAGGTGACTGCATGCTTAAATCTTATAAAAATACAAATTAATCATCTTTGGCCGTAACTACGCAAGTATACGTTAAGAAATATATCTGGTTTTAAAAATGATCTCAACAGGAATTTGATTCTAACTTCCAATTCGCACTTAACCAGCGTGATGGACTATAAGGTTATCCCTTCTCATTCTAAGATGAGACCTGTCCCTCATAGTGGGACAATGCGGCGTTAATTTTAATAATTGTCATTGGTTTTAACACAATGTCATTATAAATTTATTGTTACCTACCAAATAGACGTTAAGACGTTGACCACCCGCATGGTAGAACGGTTTCCATACCGGTCTAACACACAATGGGTCCCAGGTTCGATTCCCGGCCAGACAGATATCGGAATGATAAATTTAGATTACTGTTCTGGATCTAGGCGTTTGTGTATTCGTCTGCGCGTGTCCATGGCACCCACAACAGGAGAAAGTCCTATTGTGGGCCTATTAGTGTGGAAACCGTTTAAAAAAATTGCCACTAAAATACCCCGTAAGTAGTGCAGCTCGATTAGTATTACGTTGAAGTGAACTGTTTCCAGGAAGATCAGTTACTAACTCTAATTTAATATTTGCATTTCAGTCTAAGTTAAGCTTAGATTGTTCAGAATAGTCTGACAACTATTATGCCCCTCTTCACTTCTGAGTTCCGTGATCGGAACGCTAGTTTGATGTTTCAAGTAGCTATTTAAAAGTATAATACAAAGAAATTTCTATTTATTTTACAGCACATATTTTTAAAATGATTCCGGACAGTAGTATTGTCGTAAATAAAAATATGAAATGTGTTAAATAAATGATGATAAATGCCAAACACATTAGATTTCTTATTATAGATGGATTGTTTATTTAATTATAATTAAGTAAATTTAACAATAATTAATAGTAATTCCGATACAATAGTTGTTTATGTTGTAAATCTTTTTTAGGTTGAAATTAACTTAAAATTATAGATATTATGCATTGACATAGAAGTATTAGACCCACACTAGATTTCTTTCTGTTATGATTACCATACAGTAACCATCTAGTGTCAAATAAATAAACACCCAGACGCTCCAGAAATCTAAACTGATCATTTACGTATCTGTCTGGCCGGGAATCGAACCTGGAACTCTGTACATGTCAGACCGTTAAGACGAGCGGTCCACCACTCTGGTCGTACGTATAATAAACGGCCTTTTTAGTCAGAACTTCAGAAGGGATACTTTGATCAAATTTCATATAATAGCTGACCCACTACATCTAAAGAGACAAACTTATATACCTAATACTACTTCGTATATGTAAAAGGCACGGGATGAAAGCAATAGTTAAGAAAGTGAAGGTACCTGTTAGTGAGAACGGTTCATTAGCTAGAACTCGTGTCGATATGTCGGTAACACGCAAGGTTAATCACCGCTCGCAGGTTCTAGATAACTTAGGTATAACTGGTTAGTATAGTAGTATAGTTACGGTTTTTACGGTTCTATAGTTAGTAACAGAAAATATTTTCTCAATAATATTTCGTCCTGTTCGTGAAAATGTTGCAGACATTTTTAAACGTCTGTACGAGTTTGTAGGACGGTAATGATTTATTTGAGTCAGAAGACGGTGTTTGCTTCTACAGTCGTATAAAATTTACCGATAATTACTCGTAACTCCAAATTCCCGCATTGTAATATCTGAACTTCATAGTCATAATACATGTTTTCATTACTATATGTCTATTACAAGTAAATAGTTTTAAAATTGATAAGGTAAATAAAATTGTTAGTTACATTGAAGTTCTTACAAACGTGACAGGTAATGAAAAATTAGATATTTAATATCTTAACAAAAGAACCATTGTCTTCTATACCTTTATTACTATTTAATAAATTATTGTTGCAATGGTTAACAATTTAAGTATTTTTTTGAGAAAAAATCAAATTTCTAAAATAAGCCCATAAGTTAAGCCTCCAATTATTATCGGCCTAACGTTTAAGCTTGGCTTGCGCCGGTTCAGTTTACAGAGTATTCATTCGTTTGTAAATACCGTGTAATTGGCCACTAGACAGATTTAATTGGAGAACAATTCTGAAGTGGCATTAAGGTGCTGGGAAATAAACTATTATTTTACATTTTGGTACGGTTCAATAACGTAGAAAGAACAAAGATGAACGAAGGCACATTTTATATTAAACTGCAATAATAATAACATATAATAACTAAAATATGGAGAAGAATATTTAATGAAATATCAATAAAATGGACATATTTTTTTTAATTAAGATTCCTATAAATTAATAGCGCATGAGATTTTTTGTTGTAGTAGAACCCTTTGTAATTTTACTCCAGAGCACACCTTCGACTGCCTAATGATAGCAATGTTAAACACTGCAGTTTTCTAATTTGAAAGGTGTGTTAAAGGAGCTTATTTAATCCATTCCAACTACCTTCTCAGGGATAACTTCGTGCTCAACCTTAAGGACTCTAATTTTCAGTGCTACTTACGAAACCAATATCAATTTCAATCCCAAGTTCAATCCAATCAGTCAAAGGTGAAGTCATTTCCTACTCAAAATAAATTTTAAATTACGCTTGGATTGGCTATTAATGCCGTCGTTAAAATTTCGATGATCAAATGTTAAATAAAAGTACAGGTAGGTACATACGTGACTTCGTTTAGTATTTTTTTAGTTCATCCAATATCCACCCAATATCGAACTCAATCGGCGCTAGTGTCGACCTTATTCCAATCCCAATCGGTTGGAATTGGTTTCGTGAGTAGCACTACTTATCTGAGGTATGAGGGATTACGTACAGATGCAGATGGGCGGCGGTGGTAGCTTACCATCAGATGAACAGCATGCTCGTTTGCTACGTAAATAATCTTTAAAATATCAAATAAATTACGTCGACTTAAACTTATAACTTGTAATTTTTTATTTTTCATTTTTAATGATTTTCTACATTTACGAGATGATGTTATCTCCGCCGCTCCGCCTCACTGTCGCTCACCGTAATGGAAATCGGACGTGGATCCCGTGCAGTTTCAATAAAATTATTACCTACACTAGATATTTTCTGGTTACTGACACTGAAATAAATTCAATCTGTTTTGTACTATGGGCGTCTTCAAGATCGCGATTAATATTTTAGTAATTTGAAATTGTTTTTTTTTTTATATACGTCAGTAATAGTCATAATTTCTCGATAATATGTAAATCTGTTGTAGATGCTATAGTAAAAACGGCTTAAAACCGATAAAAGAAAATATTCGGCGAAATAAAATCAGAAAACTTATACCTACTTGTAAAATTGTTAACTATCCTTTGGGGAATTCTTAAAAAACAAAAGTGGATTTTCATTTACAAGTGGACGGTATTTTCGTAACTACAGACAGAAATACTTTATAATTATTTGTCCAGAAAAATATATAGAATGTATTTTTGTAAACGAATAAACAGAATGTGTGTGTCTGTCTGAATGCCTGGAGATCCGTAGCTAATTTAATTTACCCTGTGATTCAGACGAGGGTTGCCGCGAGCAAATATGATTTTACGAGTATTTGCTTTGTTACAGTTCCTAAGCCACCGCTCTCTTCATTTACGAATGTACTTGGAACTAATTTGCCAGATAAAGACGGATTTTCCCCAGACAAGTATTTATTGTCTGATACCTAACAAACTAAGTTACGTAATAACGTATTTATAAGTAATAGTTTAGTATTAATTAATCTGTGAATCGGCTTTTACATGGATAATAAGCTACGCCCACAATAAGTTTAGATTAAACGCTAATTGGATCAATTCCACGCTGTCTCGGGCCAGAGACTAAATAAAATAATTGGCCAAGGGTGAGCAGGTAAATGAAACATGTTTATTTTTTAGTATTTTTTCGTATTTTAGTATTTTTATAGTAGCCTTAAAATAATGCATTGTAAAGTTTAAGATATCTTATTATGACAGCATAGATTAACCGAAAAATATAGTAAAATAGCAGTGTTGAGCTGAGAAATGAGAATACTTAGCTGAGATAATGTTAGCCGGGTGGTGGGTAGAAAATTTATACGAAGAGCCGAAGATTTGTATCAGAGATGTGCTTGAAAAAAGCCTGTTTTTAGGAGTGAACTAAAACTGAAGAAAAAAACTCTTGAGAGATAAAAAGAAATCTTGTAAACGGTCAATAAAGAAATTAATAACATTAATTACTAAGAATAAGAGCCAGACTGAAACTAACTCAAAATTAAAAAAGCTAGAACTGAGAACATAAATATTTAATTTTCAATATCAAAAATTCTGAAAACAAACTTGGTATGTAATATTAAGTAGTCTCAAACTTCACATTATTTCATTTTAATTTAGATTTATTACTTGAGAAATTTCAAAGTTGGTTGTTGGCGAAATGACTGTTGGCGAATATTTTAACAGAAGTATACATATACTTATATAGAAATAGCAGATCCCCGCGGTTTCACCCGCGTTAAAAATATAAAAAGGTATACATATCTAACTATAGGTAACATCCCGCTGTCCCGCAACGGCGAACGCAGGCGCGTAGCCCGCGCGCTGTTGTTTTTCTAAATAAAAATAGCTTAGGTTACGCCTTAGACCTTCAGCTATCTTTCAGTGAAAGTCCCGTCAAAATCGGTCCAGCCGTTTAAAAGATTACTTCAGCCCACAGATATGTATTGTTTGTGGTTACTTTCACATGCATTGAGTAAAAAAATGTTTTTTTGAAATCACAAACACTTCAATTTTATTCATTTGTATAGATGTGATAGAATAGGTAACAGAAAGAGATAAAATCTTTTGGCGCCAATTTTTTGACACCATTCCCCAAACAAATGTCAATTGTTTCGATTTACATAGGACAATTCACTTGTCGCGAGGTTTAATTTACTATTTCTATTGCTTATTAATAAGCAAAATATGCAATGTAGGCCTACAAAGTAATAAAATGGCTAATAACATAGGTCCATATACCAAAAATAACTACCAATTTCATGTATATAATTATTTTAAGAATGTCTTGCCGATGTCAAAGCATATCTTTTGTTATAAATGCATTTTTAAGTCCTTCTGGAACGTTAGGCACTCGTTACTTAGCTTTACATGTAATTGTAATACATATATGAAAAAATATGTCTTGACTTACGTCGTTTCGATTTACGTCGCATATTTCGAGAACCCAACATGCCGTAAGTACCAAGACTACTGGATGTTTAAATGCTTAAATTCCTTTACGAACGTTGGAACGTTGGCGGGCTTGCGGACGGAAAACTGGTATTAAATTATATGTACATAAAGTATGAGTAACAGATGAATAGCTAGCCAAACTCCTAACACTCGTGGGCTAATTGATATGCAGTAGTAATAATCTAATTATACTCCTATAACGTAACAATCATCCCATAAAGAACAAAACAAAAAACGCATTGCGATATTATTTGCTAGTGACAATATTATAAATATTTTATACATAAATTTAAAAATAAATGCAACAATCGTGTGTGTCACCAATTCGTTAATGTTTCGTTCCGTTAATGTTCCTATAGTTCTCCATTATCACCTATTTTAATTCCACTGTTGGGCGCGGATATTCTTAGAACATGTAGGCTAAATGTGGCCAAGATCAAGGTGGTAGAATTTCCACACCTCTAAAATGTTTTTCATAGCATCTTAGGCAAGTAAAATATTCCTTCGTCATTTTATTTTAGACTTAAATCATGATTTAAATGATCATGATACAAATTTTTGTGCTTGAGACACCGCAGTTGTTGCAAACGAATGTAATGTATATGTTAATAAGGCATTAGTTACATCACAATCACTAAAATACTTTTCTGTTTATGTGTATTTACTAAAGTCTGGATTATATTTGCGAAGGTAAGAAATAACCTGACGATTAATCATACTTTATTCTTAACAACTTTCAGCGAAAGATGCTGTTGCTATAGTCACCTTCGCACGTATATTGGGCTTAAAAAAGATTCCGAGGAATTGAGAATTTCCTCTTCTCTTGAAGTCGGTTAAAAGTGAATTTAAAAATGGAATAAATGATGTACACTTCCATGTGGATATGTCATGTGTCTATTTATATTTATTTGAAAATTAGTCAACCATTGATTGTAGCATACAACAAATATGAAATCGCCCAGTTTATCGATAATGAAAATTGGTTAAAATATTATTATATATCATTTGTATTAGAGACTTGTGGGGTCTGATAGGTACGCGATAGATACAAATTTACATACTCATGTTCAACTAAATGAGAGACACATAGAATAAAACATGGAACGAAACTGGAGGATCATCTTATACTGATTTTGTTTACAATAAAGCTGAAAGTATCATTTTTAATCCTTCGTCAAATAACGCCGGCAAAGTAATTTTCAAAATTGGTAATTGAAAAACCCATTAAATTGTATTTTATTTTGATTTCCATTGTTATTTCTGGTTCTAAATAATAATAAAATTTATCCAACTTTTAAGGCAACAAAGAAAAATAATGAACTTACCCGCCTAATTGGAAATGTCACTTTTCTAAGAACGTTTCTATTAAATATGTAGGTACTTAATGGAAACTTACTAATTATTTTACCAATAGCTTATCGGTATTAAGTAAATAATTACATTTCTAAATTAAATTGTCCTGCTAGAAAACATAAAAGATCTCGACGCCCATCAAATCTAAAAGATATCTTTCAAGCTAGTGCAGCCCTTTGACCTCGCCCGAAATATTAATGAAATCAGCAAAATCACAGCAAAAATCCTGCAGTTGTAATAAGCTAACCTAACTACGTTTATAACAATCATTTTAGCAGACACAAAAATCAGGACTAATATTAATAACAAGGCTACTATTCAACTTTTAACCCGCAGTCGCAGAGAAAACTATAGAAGCCATTTGTTTGGCCGATGTTATTTTTCAATTAAATTCTCCTCTCGCACAGTAAGATACCGTCAAAATGACGTACCCTAGTGCTTGAATCACTGCTACACAAACACGCAGGGCTGCCAAATTGGCATTTGGGTAAATTCCCAGTAAATATAGTTAATGCCCGTTGCGCTATTCCACGCGCTTCGTAGGTAAAATATATATTATGAAATCTGGCTGTGTATTGCGGCGGATACCAGTTTATTTATTGTGTTATTTCAACAGAAGCATGCAGGTATTTTAGGTAACTTTGCTTATCATTATATATATTCATTTGTTCGTCAATAGCTTTGTTGTTACATTATAAAAGTTAACGTTTTCTTAACGAATGTCCCAGAATTAGATTTGAATTCCTACTAATATTGATTTTTTTATATAAAATTATCTATCTAACTTTACAACGAAGTAGCAGGGTGTAACGCTTACCAATGCATAACATGTCTCGTATTTAAATATTTAACCTATGTATAATGATATAAAGTTGTGCAGTTTGTAATTAAAAAATATTTATAAGACTTTCAGAGGCACGCTTTAAGAGAAAACTTTAAAACTTTGCCAGAAGTCTTAAAAGAAATGTTTTTCAAAAAGATGAACTACAGATTATACGTTAATATTTTGTAAGGAAGTTTTCAAAGGTTGTTTAGTTGTAATGTGATTTTAGACTTCCATGATCTATGTCGAAAATGTGCAAACATATTTAAGATTAACTGATCAACACGATTTCACCCGCGTTAAAGAAATAAAAAGTCGTAGTCACTTAAACGTAAGTAATATTCCGCGCTGCGTGTGGAGCGCGCGCTAATGCTTTTAAAAAATTAAAGTAGCATATGTTACGCCTTAGACCTTCAGATATCTTCCAGTAAAAGACCCGTCAAAATCGGTCCAGCTGTTTAGAAGATTACCTCAGCCAAACAGGCCGACAGACAGACAGACAAAAATAATTAATTGCATTTTATATATCAATCATATTTCATTTACTCACCTAACATACGAGTACGTTTACGAGTAGGTACCTACATTAAGTACTCGACTGTCTTACGTCGAGATACCTTGCGATAAATACCAAACATGGCTTGAATGCTTTTACAAACATAATTACTTGTATGTAAATTAAGGTTCAGCTACTATCCGAACCTCGGAGCTTTCACCCGCAGAATTGATGTACCTACATACGTACATTTGTATAGTCTGTCAAAATTAAGAAAAGATTTTTTGAGAACTACTGCTTCACATTATACTGACAACACTAAATTCCTGTCATACTACGCCATACTACTTCGCTGAATGATTTTGATACTTTTGTATTTTATACTTTGATGTAATTTTGGCATTGAATTGTTATTTATAGACTGTTGTTGGCTTAAGGTATTTCCAAAAGCACAGTACGGCGTATTGTAGACAGGTATTATCTAGTCACTGCCAGTCCGAAGAAGTCAGTAGATTCATTGTTATTTACAAAGAGGTAGAACTATTTTTGGTTCGATTTAAAATCCATAAACAACAACATGAAAACTAATGCTGTAGAAGTTCCAATAGATACTGCGCTTATAAAATCGGTACTACCAGAAAAAAAGGTATCTAAATATTTAATACAAAAAATAAAATTATATAAAGTACCAAAACCTTTTTGTCCAAGTACATAGGGCTACCATGTAAAGTTAAGTGGCGCCCTCCTTTATTTTATACCACCTAATATTAAAGGATTGAATGAGATATACTTCCTATCCTATAATATTTTATTTAAATAAATCTTATTTAATTTCCGATCGGACAAACATTCTTCTCTTCCTGTTTTATTTACTTAGAAGCCAAATCATAATTCTTTCTTTGTAAGGATACAGTCGATAGCTTGGACTGTACTTCACTCTTCAAAAAAGGCAATCAAACCCTTTTTATAACACGAAGTATCACTATAAGGAAAAGGATCTTTATTATATTGAATTAATAATATATGACGAATACAATATAAATCATTCCACTTTCACTACTTTAGGAATCGTAATAATTGTATAGTTTGATTTACATAAGAAGCAATAAGGAAATAGGATGCGTTAATAAATTATATAGACCCAAATATCTAATAATCAAGTAAAGGAATTATAAAATATGTTGATTTGATTCCTCAGCTCCATGGAGACTTAATTCATCACCAATCATTTCAATTTTGTCGTCATACCAATCAACATCCAACGTCCACATCTTAGGCGTAATGTATGTTTTTATAGCTTGTAAATTTATTGTAAGTTAAATTTTCGAAGAGATAAATATTTCCTAGAAAGGTACTTATAATGTAAAAGAATTAAGTAAATTTTCGTATATTGGGTTAGAAAAGGTATCTAACACTTTTTATAATAGTTTTAAGCATGGAAATGTAAACTATTTTTGAAAAACCATTACGTGTCTATATCTATATAGAGTTAGTAGGTAAATGTCGTTTACATTCATTATTTCGTCGTACACATTCATATCATTTCTCGTAGATGAGACCCAAAGTGTCATCACATTAAACGGTTTTTAAAAATGTTTGGTAGCTACCTTCAATTTAAGTATAACAAGTTCCGACGTTCAAGGTTTCAACAACATATGGCAGAGAGCTTGTTATTTTTCGGTATAATCAATTTGAGGTGTAAATTGTTTTCGTACTCATACCCTTTGGCGTTTATTATCGTGTCAACTAGTTATGGTAATTTTTTACGCACGTTGGCGCTTAACTTTGTATTTACTCATAATTTTACTTTTAATTATGTACTGTAAATGTTAAAGGAAACCTCTTATAATTTCACGATGACTAATTTGCTTCCGTAATCCGATTATGGGTACCTACCGGAAGAATCTAAACGATATCTTCTTTGAAAACTTTGAGGGCATGGGCACATCGCCTCTTCCATTTAATTAATTATACTTATGTATGTGTTATATTTAGTGATAAAGACATCTTTGTAAACTTTCTTCTTAATTTATTAATTGCATATAAAAAACGGTTGAATGGATTTTTATGTACCTACATAGGTGAAAATGACCATAATTATATCTAAACGTAAAATTTATGATCTGAGATGAGACTAAGGTATACCTGGAATTTATTAGGTATAACACCAGTGTACTTGTGTAGTTATCGCTATATATTATTATTAAAGTCAACTTATACTTACATTTTATCAAGCTGTGAAAAATCAAATATGTCTGCAGAATAGGGTAAATATTAAACAACATTTTACTGTATATGTTATATATATTAAAATCATGGTCTCAGGAATAGGTACAACCCGTAGAAAATGTAAAAAAATATTGATTAGCCTTATGGGTTTCATGTTACCCTAAACCATTAAATG
>DWPV01008018.1:0-10290 GCA_018251915.1 Urbanus proteus proteus
TCTATTCTAAGAGTCAATTTGATTTGTACGGATATTCAAGCACTGGTCAGCAGCAGTTACGCAAAACGCAAACAGTTCTGAATGCGCAGGGCTTATCTACGGTTGTATAGATCATTGGAACTGCTGCTTTGCTTATTGCAAATCTGCCTTTTGAGATCCATTGCTGGACCTGTCTCCTCTTCTGTAGGTATTTGTCAATAGTCACCGCGCTGCTCATGAGTGTTGGTGATCGCGAGTGTTGTTGTTGACGGTCCGTAATGCTAAAGCTAACGCTGCTACCAATTTCCTCGCTTTCGCCCCTTTGACAGTTTTTGTGACAACCACAGGAAAATATCATTTTATGTGTATCCAAAATATGTCCTCCAATTTTTTCCACGTGTTAATTTTAGCTTAGAGTGAGGCAGAATACACAATTAATAAAGATAGATAAAACAAAACAAGGTGAATTTAGCCTAATTACTGTACCGTATCAACTTAAAATTTCGCCCATCCATCGCTAAGTATTATTTGAATAGCGCGCTTGTAAACCCAGGCACGTGCCTTTTGAATCAATTTGTTAGACTTTTTACCACGAAGCGCAGTCTTAGACACTATAACTTTAAAACGATAAATTCCGTTAAAATGAATGAGTATTCAAAGAGATAATAAATTAAATTAGTAGGAAGCCCTAGTAAAGTTTCGTTCGCCGTTGAGCGATATTTAAATCGGCCGCTTGTATAGGCATCGCACGTCCCACACTGAATCAATTTCGTGTCAGTGTCTTTTTATAAAGATTAGTACATAAAGTTCGAAAAAGGAATTCATAAAGTTGGCATGTATGTTTTGTCGAACGTAGATTAGGTATGTTGCAGTTATGAATGAAATAGTTAATGTTTTAACTGAAAAATTGCAGTCGTTGTAGTCATTTACTGACAATCTTGCGAATCAATGACCCGCTTGGCGAAGAGGACGCTATACAGATTTGACTCGAAATACGAGTAGGTTCAAAGTTTGACCCTCGGTCAGACAAATATTTAAGTAATAAATCAAATATATTTGTACTGTGTCTGGGTGTTTGTGTCTGTATTTGTGAGTATCAATGGCACCCACTACACAGGAGAAAATCCTTGTGTAAGCTATAAGTGTTGAAAGAGTTATTAGCGTTATTATTAATCTGCTAATGATACTAAGTATCAATAAAATTACAAATTAACCCACAGCGTGCAATACCACATCGTGTCGCACACGATATGTCGTGACGTGGTCGTGATCGCATCGTGACATCACGTCGTATCGTACATACGAGTATGTTATTCGCCGTAAAATGTGAAACGCAGTTGCACTTCTTATAGAGCACGTCTTGCACTGAATCAATTTCGTGACAACATTTTTCCCACGTGACTCTTTTCCTATACACTGTAAACCTTATAACAAACTTTCTATCCACGTCTTGCTATACAATGTGATGTTGCTATACTATAAAATACAAGTTTAAATATAAAAACACCGTATGAAATGGAGGTGTTATGTATGGAGATATTAACGACGCTGGAAAGCATAATTACTGTAACTCAAAAATATGCAACTCTACACAAGACGAAAAAATATTTTAATATCTTAGAGACAAAATCAGAACTTTATACTTTGTCGAGCACACACACACACGTGTTTAACACACAAAGACAAATACACAAATACGCAGACCCATACCGAAATAAAAATTCTCCATTCAAATATCTGTCTGGCCGGGAATCGAACCCAGGACCTTTGACGCGGTAAACCAGTATGGTGACCGCTCCGCCACGGAGGTCGTCAAAATTTATGATCTATTTTGGCTTAATTAAAACAGCCCTATAATCATAATGTTTTTACTGAATGACCGGTAACATTTAAATAAAAGCTAGCGGTAATTTCGACCACATGTAAGTAAGATCCTTAGTAGGTAACACAAATGCCCTGACGTGTCTCGCAGGCTGTGCACGTCGCGCACTGAATCAATTTCGCGTCGGCCTTCATGTCGAAACACTCTGTTACTTTACTCTCTTTTCTTTGGAAAATTTATACGCATTTTGCATAAAAAACATAAACCCACAGTTTTACTTGAGTAGATAGGCTCGGGTAAGTCAATTGGGCATGGCCAGGAATCGAAGGGATGACCGCTGGTGGATGAATTTCATACGACCCTACCTGATTTTATACTTTTTCCAGTTGTAAGCAGAGATCCATTCCAAAACGGATTAAATAATTTAGATATTATAATATTGCGGCTGTCATCAACCATTTGTACATATTGTTGGAGTTACTAGGCCAGACATTCTCAAAGTGTGCTACGCGGAGCCCTGGGGCTCCACAAAGCCTTTACGGAGGCTCCGTGAGAATACTCTCATTACATTATTTTTCTTTTATTATAGTATACACTTATAAAAATAATGCACGTAACTTTTTCTTTTATTTTCGGGCTCCATCAAAAATTTCGCTTTTCAAAAGGGCTCCGCCACCAAAAATGTTTGAGAACCACTGTTCTATACTATTTCTACTGTAATGTTTATTGCTTTTACTTAATAAAGCTAACACTAAATGTCAGATATCTCGCAGATTAAACGAGTAGATCTAGAAACTTCTAATTTCCCAGGAATTCTACCTCATCTTCATAATATGTACAAGCAACTTTTTTACCTTAATAAGTATAACAAATACTAAATCAAGATTTAAGCCGGTAGTTGAAGCAATTTATTCAACTCATATAATAACAACAACACTATTTGAAATTTATTGCTTCGTTATAGCGACTACTGCACCCTATTTCCTCTCCTCTCGTTAAGAATATCTACATAAGAGGCACCTACTTGTTAGCGTAACACTTTGGAACATAACGCCCTAATTAGTCCTCGTATGATGTTATGTTAGATTAATTGCACAATGTATAAATAGTGATGTGCCGGAAATATGTGTCCATATCCGCGGGAAAACTGCAGCGTATAAAAATAGTGATGTGCTGGATTATTGTATTCGTATCCGTATACGGAGGATAAAAAAATGTTTCCGTATCCGTCACTTTTAGCGGATCTAATTCGGTATATTACATTATGTGTTTGGAATTCTAAGTTTTGTTAGCAAGGACACAATTTTATGTAAAATTTGAAATTATTATATTTACATATCTCACATAGATATTTGGCAAATTTATATTATCTTTATTGTCGTGGATTGGCAATGCCACATGCCATAATTAATATGTTGAAACTTATTTATTACCTAATAATTTGACTAAGTAAAAAATGACGCATCCCCCGTATCCGTGATTTTAAACTCAAATCCATAAATCCTATGGTATGAACCTACATCCGCGAGTACGGATCTAGACATCTTTTATGACGCGGCACATCACTTAGAATATCAAGCTATTGTACTTATAAATATAGTGATAACCTACACGCAATAAAATTGTGATTTATACTTGACATTCAAATTAAAATCTCACAGTGGAAATGTTGATACTGAAGACTAACTTCGATGCCGCATAATATATTTCTCAAAAGAGCGAGTGATAATTAATTTCTAAAAATATATGCCTTAACAAACGCATATTGTTAAGCTGTTATTGTATGTTCAACAGAGCGAACGCAAGGAGATCCACAAGTATCGCGCGAACAAAGCACGCGCTACACAGCGCACGGCTCGAGTGTAACAACGCGGTAAAATGCTGCTTCTTGACAGTTACTCGATTCAGTATCAAATTCGCACAAAGAGGCCGTAGGTACGAAAAAGGTTGTAGGTATAAAAGTTACTTTTCTATCCATCGGGAATAGTATCATTTTTCGGGATGAAAGATAGTCTATGTCCTTTTCTGGACCCCTTACTATGTGTGTGCAAAATTTTATGACGATCGGTTGAGTAGTTCAAGCGTGAATTCGTTACAAACAAACAAACAAACGGACATTCCCATTTATAATAATTAGGATAGGATTATAAGATTTTTTTTTTTTAATTTATTTATTAATGAGCTTAATCACAAGGTGATTATGTCGCTCCGTAATTAAACAATATACATACAAAATACACACTTAAACTGCCGGAATCGACAAGTTGTATAATTGGATTAACAATTTAATATTTGCGGATTGAGGACTGGCCAAAACAATATTGCAATCAACAAAGTCCTTCAGAATATGTTTACACTTATCTGTACGAAAGGCGGCGTTTCGGCCACATTCCATCAATACATGCAATAAATCCTCTGGTACACCGCAAAGGTCGCAGTTGGGTGACGGGACTTTTTTCATTAGAAATGCAAATTTTTTAGATGGAATGTGACCGGAACGTAACCTCATAATCACTACTGTATCTTTTCTAGATAAATTAATATTATCAATCCATGGGATTACTGGAGGATGAGGCTGGACAGTCTTATACCAAATTCCCTTTTCCTTGGAACGCAAATCAAAATATTCTTTCCATAGGTCGTAGCATTGTTTTTTCAATAAGCAAATGCAATCTGAATAAAATGGCAAAATGTGACACAAAATGCCATCGGTAGTAGCCTGTTTAGCTAAACTATCCACTAATTCATTTTGTTCTAGCCCGCAATGAGCTGGTATCCATTGCAATTTCACGCATTTGAAACTAGTTATTAATTTATAGATAGTATCTAGAACTATATATGCTATCGGCGTGCTTCGGGTCCCTGAAGTGCACCGAGCCAAGTGCTGAAGCGCACTTCTCGAATCAGTAAAAATGACTATAGAATTTTGTTGTAAAGACGCAGCATAAGAAAGGGCTTCACTAATAGCAAACAACTCTGCTTGCATTATGCATATATTTGAATTTATTTTAAACTGTAAGTTAAGGTTACATTGTGGATCATAAACTGCTGCACCAATTTCATCTTTTTCTTTTGATCCATCCGTATATAATCGGTAAAAATCTATATATTGATTATTAATGAAGTCTGAACAAATCATTTTTAAACTAGCACCAGCATATTGACGCTTGGCTTTGGATATACTAGGTATATTTGGAAAAACAATATTACTTAAATCTATGCTACTAACCCAAGTATTCATTGCAAACATTTCCAGTTGATGACTAGAATGAATGGAAATATGCGAGAAGTGCTCAAATTCGGTCAAAAGTAACGGCCTCTTTTTGTTTCTCCAATATCTATTTTCTTTATATTGTAAGAGATCCTGTAATAAATTAATTGTGATATTATTAACTTTAGATTTGGCTTTTAAAATAAATTTACCACCTAGGTAATTTCTTCGTATAAACAGTGGAGGAATACCAAGTTCACATTCCATTGCTTGTATAGGAGTGGATTTAATAAATCCGCCTATGACCCTCAGCGCTTGATTTTGGATTTTATCTAACTTCTCAATATTTGTTCGACTGCTGTTATTATATAAGAAACTTCCATAATCTATTCTACTTCTAATAATTGTTGTATATAATCGTCTTAACTGCCTGGGATGCACTCCCCAGCCAGAACCTGCTAAGACTTTAAAAATATTTAGATATTTAGAACATTTATTAATTAATTCAGTTATATGTTTATTCCATTTTAAAGAACGGTCCAACCACATTCCCAAGTATTTAACGGCACCAACTACCTCTATTACATCATTTTTAATACTAAGTGTTACAGGGTATCTATTGATACCTTTTTTAAAAATACATACTTTAGTTTTATCTGAAGAGATTTCTAATCCTAAGTTATTAAGCAAATTATCTATTTTGTCTAACTCTACTTGTAATATATTTATTGCATTATTAATATTTCTGCTTGTTATATATAAAGCGAAATCATCGGCATATTGTGAAACCACTACATTAGATATTTGCTTACATATTTGAATAGTTGCGATGTTAAATAATAAAGGAGCCAGCGGATCTCCTTGAGCAATACCACGACTTGTGCATCTGGACAAAATAACATTGTCTACTTGAATACTTAAATGTCTGTCGTTCAAAAAATTCCATAAGTACTTACACACTTTGGTGCCGACGCCTAATCGATCTAAATTTATGAGTAACGCCGTAACATCAACATTGTTGTATGCACTTTCTACATCAATAAAGCAACCAAGAGTCATTTCGTCCTTTGAAAAGCCTAACTGTATTCTACTGACCAAATTACTAATATTATCTAAACAAGACCTGGTTTTCCTAAATCCAGTTGTTTCTTCGTAGAAAAAATTACCCTTTTCAATGAACCACTCTAGTCTGTTCCTCACCATTGCATGAAAGATTTTACACAAGCAAGATATCAGCGAAATAGGGCGTAAAGCTGTCGTAGATATAGGATTTCGACCTGGTTTTGGGATAGGTATGATACGTATTTGACGCCATTGAGATGGTACGTAGCTAAGAGTATAAAATAAGTTGAAAATAGATAATAAAATTGTAATTGCGTTGTCTGGTAGGTGTTTAATCATCGAATACGAAATGTTATCAATCCCAGGTGATGTGTCATTTGCTTTGATACAAGACTTAAGTTCACTTAGTAAAAAAGGGGACTCAATTTTAGTATTATGTGATATGAAAATTGGGTATCGTGGACGTACAAAGTCTGGAGTTAAATTATGTAATAAATTTTTAGCCATTGATTCATCAACGTAATTCCTAGAGGACCTATATCCCTTTAGCCACTTCATCTTCCGCCACATGTCTTGCGCAGTAGTAGATCCATCAATAGATGAACAAAAATTAGAAAATGATTTACATTTAGCTCGCCTTATGAGTAATTGTGAAATTTTGATTTTATCTTTCAATTTATCTAAGTTATCAGGTATAGGATTTTTCCTAAAACGAATCAAAGCCAACCGGCGCTCAGCAACTGCTTTCGACAGTTCTGTATTCCAGTAATGTTTAGGTTTAAAGTATTGTGAAGGATCATGGCTAATTCTATATAAAGGAATGAAAATATTAGCAGATTCATTAATCACATTAAGAAATAAATCATAGCTTTTTTGAGGGTCCCCTGTGATAATATGAAAATTCGATAATTTATCACTAATATAATTAGTATACTGCTCCCAATCAGCTTTTTTATAATTTCTTTTTTGAACATATTGGGGATCGCTATTATATGAAAGATTAAGTTTAATCATTAAGTGGTCACTACCTAGTGACTCATTAATAACATTCCAATCTAAATGTATCGCTAAGTCAGAGGACGCTACAGAGATGTCAGGGGAAGTTTCCTGTAAAATACCGTTAGCATATTTAACTCTAGTAGCTCTGCCATCGTTTAATGAGACATAATTATAATCCATCATAGAATCAAAAATAATATTACCTCTTAAATCCATTTTACAGGACCAATTCGGATGGTGGCCATTAAAATCACCTAAAACTAATGTTCTACTCGCCTTAAATGAAAATATTTCATCCCAATCATTTTTAGAAGTTTGTATAGCTGGCGGACAATATATAGATAGTATATAATCTACAAAAGGACAGTTAAAAACTCTAACACAAATATTTTCAATTGCAGCATTAGACAGTTGTAAATGTATTCTTTTAGACTTAATTGATTTGTGTGTAATAATGGCAACCCCGCCATATGAGTCCATACGATCCTGACGAAAAACGTTGTAATCACTGAATCTAAGAGTAACCTCATCACTTAACCAAGTCTCACATAAAGCAGCTATATGTATTTTTTCTTTTGTAAGTATCTGATCAAGATCTGCATATTTGGGCCTTATACTTTGTGCGTTCCATTGAAGGATGTTTAATTTACATCCTAAGATGATCATATACCAAAGATATTTTTAAAAGGCAGGTCCCAAAAATACTCCCCAACAATGGCCATTAACCATTCAGCTATTAGGGCAACCCCATGGATAATTTTTGTCTTCAGATCGTCTTGCGAATTCAAGCATACTGAATATAATTTTCGTATTAACTGTTTAAAATTTAAAGTAAATTTGTGCTCTTCTCTTTTATCTTTTTCTTCAAGTTTCTCTGTTTTGTGTTGTGTTTCTTTTCTTGAACAAATCTCGGTTTCAAATTCATCATCAATATAATCTCTAACTGCTTCAAATTCTGACGACATGTCCCAATCAAGAACTTCTTTTGCATTATGTCTCTTTTTCTTATTTTTCTTTTTCTTGGACTTCTCTTGACCAATATCTGCGATGTTTGAAAGATTCATAGGGCGTGTTGGGGGATCCAAGATATTTTGATTGTCTTTACGATACGGAGCAGTACTAGCTACACTTGCATAGGACATCACATTTTGTGGATTTGATCGTTCACCAGCATCAACAGCGACGTCGCATACATTATTTGATTTTTCTAGCATTTCTACAGGAAGTTCCGGAGGAACATATACCTGTAACGCTTTTCTGTAAGAACAATTATACTCAGCCATTAAATCTCTAAGGTGTTTCTCTTTTTTAAAGGCGGGACATGATCTATCCAATGACAAATGATTACCGGTGCAATTAATACACTTATAAGTCGTAATCTCACAGTTCGCGTGACCTTTTCCACATTTGGGACACACTGTCTTTTTGGATGGGCAGAAACGTAGTGAATGACCAAATCTCCAACACCTCGAACACTGCGTTACTGGGAACACATATGGTTCCACATTAATCTTCATCCCATAAATATATACCCACGCTGGTAATGATGGACCCTTAAAAGATAAACGTACTGACTCACTATCTTCCCATCCATTGCCGTCTTTGTTTCTACGCTTTAAACGTTTTACGGCAATAAGGTCGCGATCAGTTGAAATAATATCTAGAATACTTTTTTCGGAGAGGTCCAATTCCACGTCTTTAATAACTCCATAGGAGATAACAACTTCTAACGGTTTTTGACACCTCCATCCTAAGTCGTGTATAGCTTGGCAGTTAAATAATTTTTCTGCATTAATAGCACAATCAAACTGTAGAAAAATTTTATATGGATTTACATACTTCACGCGAGATACTTTTTCGATACTGTTCGATTTTAGTATTTTAGCAAATTCAAACTGCTTAGGAAGTTTCTCCGAACTATTAATGTATACATCGATTTTCTGGTTACATCTCTTTCCATTTTTACCAACCGTTGTCCAATCTTCTGCTTCATTCTGCTCATGCCGCCTTTTAACAGGTCTAGATTCGACACTCACGGCAGGCAACATTTCCACTTCTTGAACCGAATTATATTGTAAAGACGTCTCATTGGACTTCTCAGTATTATGATCATGTAAAATATTTACATAGATCGAGTCTTCTACGTCCACCGCGTCATTTTCAACCTGAAATGACCCTTGCTCCATAATGAATTAGGATCACTATTCTATACGTTTACACTGCACCATTGCACTTGCCAAGCGCAAGGCGGGCGAACGCACAAACAATGTAGGTATAAAGAATTCAACGATAAGCCGTGCACACTGCGATCAAAACAACACGTGTGTTTGTAACCGTGGTTTCGAACGGACGGATTATAAGATGAAACCCTGAAAAACTATTTTTTTTTGTAGTAATGGTGTATCAAATAAGTCCTTCTTAAGATCAGCCATAGACCCGCTGCTACCCCAAGGACTAAGTTGGAACGCGTCGGAAGAGTAAGTATTATATACAGAGTTTCATTTTTCATTTATTTTTTCATTTTAATACACTCTTTAAATTTCAAATATGTTGCTCTTTGGTTCTTTACGTGACGACAGATGAAATTATATTTTCAAAATTTACCAAATGATGATAAAAAGTAGGTACCTACTTATTGACTACATGCCTTTTCTGCTGCTTAACATGCTACCCTCCACTATACGTCATTATTATTGAATAAATTAATATGTGACGAAGCAACCACAAAAAGCGTATTTAAATAAAGCGTGGTAATGATTCCACCATATTGACTCTGTTTTAATCATGTGGCTCAGATGTACCAAATATTATAAAATATACTTCTGTATGTATTGTGTTGTTGGAATTCAACAATGTTTATTTTTTACTTTATTAAGCAAAACTTTATTATGAAATCAGAAGTTTCTCTTCTTGCAACTACAACAGGGACTAAAAAGTTCTATTAGATGTACTGTTGAAAGTTATTTGAGCAAGGTAGTTTAAGTAGTCTGCAACCAACCTCTTTTTATAAGAATAATAATAACGCTTCACACTCATAGCCACACAATAGGATTTTCTCCTGTATCGTGGGTGCTATGGACAAGGACACAAGACAAGGTCACACACCCAGACCAAGAACGGAAATTTAAACTCATCATTCTAATTTCCGCCTTGCTGGGAATCGAACCCAGGACCCTCGGATTAGCGGTCCGGCGTGTTAACCATTGCGCCATCCGGG
>DWPV01008019.1:0-10290 GCA_018251915.1 Urbanus proteus proteus
CGCGGGATAGAAAAGTAACTTTTATACCTACAATGTACCTACTTTTATACCTACGGCCTCATTGTGAGAATGAGCGCGAGCGAAGCTGCGGGTTAATACTAGTATTGTATAAATTGTAAGAAATTTTAAATGAAGTCGGTATTTAAATTGATTACTTTAAACAGGAAAACAAAAAAACTATGTTAACATTAAACATAACTAACCTAGCGACATAAGATCCAAATGACCTCAGAATAAATAATGAACGATAAAGTAATTACTTATAAAAATATTGTTTAAAGAACTTTGAACAGTTGGAAAGACTAATAAAGTCGTTTTCATTTTCTCTGTTACTTAATTTTCTTTCTTGAATTTCATCTGTTTTTTCTTTGACAAAACTTCGTCTGGTAACTTTATTACTGTTTCTACAACTGTACTGGGGTTAATTAAGTGTCTATAAGTATCTACTAGAATACTATTCTGGATATTATGAACCCATTGCTTTCAGCTTATAGGTGCTTATTGCTTCTGAAGGTGAAGGACCCCTATTTCTGCCTTATAACGGCAGTGTTAAGCGCTGCTGTGTTCGGGTTGATTCCAGATGTCCATGGGCGGCAGTGGCCACTTACCATCAGGTGGACTACACGCTCGTTTGCTACTCACATGTTATAAGGAAAATTACTTGAGTACGCATTAATAAACATTTATCACATAATTTACGCAAAGCATTTATACGCACTGGCACCGTCTGATTCGCACTGGTTTCCAAATGGAGAACTGAATGATGACTTTAAATTTTTGTTCTGGGTCTGGGTGTTTTTGTATACGTCTCTGTGTGTTCACTCCTATGTATTGTGTCACAAACGAGAAAAATCTAGTGTGGGGCTACGAGTGTGGAAAGTATTACATAAAAAAAACTACTTTGAAAGTGTCAAAGTGATTCTGCGTTTTCTTTTGTAAAATCAACCCATTGGTGTTCAGCACAAATGCCTGGCGGACATTGGCAAAGACCTGTGCAAATATTTGATTCTAATAATGGGAACATTATTAAGTTTTCGGATATACACAGTACATTTAATACTGATAAATCTTACAGTACTTAAAGTAAAATAAAAGAAACGTAAACTAGAATATCCATTGTTATTTCAAACTGTAAATACTTGCTGTAAACAAATCAGACAGACGAGCAGACACTATATAAATAGCAAGCGTTATGTGGGTCACTTATTTTTGTACGCCCGTCTATACTGCACGTTTTCCGTATTGGTAAATATACTGATTTTTCTGTGAACGTAGGAGGTCCGGGTTCGATTCGGTCAACTTTCGACATCCGATATGCATGTGCATTATCAGCAGGGGCGGTAGTTGATACATGGATTTTAAAAGTGGTAGAACTCTACACTGCACCACACTTATTTCTGCCTTATAGCAGTATTCACTATTCAGCGCTGCTGTGTTCTGGTCTGAAGGGTGTGGTAAGGGAGACAAACTTATCCGGGGCGTTCCAAATCAGTCCTCGGGGGTAGCAACACATGTGTGGCCAATCTCAGATAGGACCTTGATATTATCTGGGGTTGATTACAGAAGTCCATGGGTAGCAGTGGCCACTTATTATCAGGTGGACTGTATGCTCCTTTCCTACTTCGATCATATAAAAAAAAGGAAAATTGGTTTCTAGAGGGGATTAGTGTACTTCAAACACCTTTAAGACTCTTTTAGGAAAACTTTGTAAATACTCTGATAAACGCATAACATTGAAAAAATAGCGGTTTCTAAGATAGGATTAATTATCAATTTATCATCAATTTATCATCATCATCCTTTGATGACTACTTCAGATTATAAGCCTCTCTTATTTGTGGTTTTTGCTAATAGTCTCTACGCCTAAACTACTATTACAAAGGAAGATGCTGCTGCCTATCTCCCTAATCTGAACCCCCAACCTGAGGGAAAAAATATACCAATCACTGGTTGATTATAAATTAATGTGGCATAATTTTAATAAAAACACAACCTACATGATCCACAGGGAATCCGGTACCACGCAAGTTTTTATTAAATTCCCGCAGACCGCAACAAAGTTTACAAGGAATTTTTCATATAAATCCCTTCAGTTTGCCCTTCCACCTCATATCTTGTGACGTTTGTTCAGAAATTTCTTATTAAGACTTGTATTATTATCACTGGCAACCTTTGAACTTGACTGTAACCTTCCGCTACCTTATTTTAATATAAAAACCGCTTTCTACACTTCTTAACCACGTTCTTGAAGAAAAGATTTTTTTTTAAGAAAAGACCGTTTTTTTTTTCGATTATTTCGCGATGCTGCGGTCAATTTACAAAATTGAAACACTATTATTATGTGGCTAGTTTCATTAAGTCACTGTCACCCAAGCAAGAACTATTTTATTGCAGTTAGACAGACGCAAGATATCTTGCGGTGGTACTTCCCCATCGAACCTAGTAAGGTTTGTAAGTAAGCCAGTAAGGTTCGTAAGTAAGCCAGTAAGATTCGTAAGTAAGGAAGTAAGGTTCATAAGTAAGTCAGTAAGGTTCGTAAGTCAGCCAGTAAGGTTCATAAGTAAGCCAGTAAGGTTCGTAAGCCAGTAAGGTTCATAAGTAAGCCAGTAAGATTCGTAAGTAACCCAGTAAGGTTTAGTCACTTTTATTCGTACTGCATGTTTATGATACACATTATAAACAATCAAACTTCTAATTGTGGACTATTGCGAAGTAATTTTAATCCTAACTTTATTTATAAAATTTATATTTCAACTTATTTTCATTTCGCATACAAAAACCAACCAAGTTACGACACGTCAGCATAAAAATTAAATATTGCGCTCACGATTTTAATGTTATTAATAAGTTTAACAACCTTCAACATAAGTACTCATAGTTTCAAGCATGAATATATTATGCCGTGTGCTTTGAAAACGTAATAACATAAATCTTGTTATGATTTTTTTTTTATTTCGGCCACAGTGGTCTTGCGTTGGAGTTTTATAGCCTTTTTGAATTGCTCTTGTGCGAGATTTGATAAAGAGAAATCGTTTATCTACATATAGGATTTTGCGTTATAAAAAGAAAACAGGTTTTCATTATGTACTTTAAAAACCTTATAAACGTTATTTATATACGGCTGACTTACTATTGTAACAGCTATCTCCTCTTCCTCAGTCCTCGGTGGACACAACGTATCTTTGATAGGTTAAAAAATATTAATGAGTCAAATATATTTTTAATAGAAATAGATCAGCCGTCTGAAACTTTTGGTAACGCGGGCTACACAGTACTTGACCTAATGGCATCGTCTCTGAAATTTGACATAGAAAACGCCCTTAAAATACGCTAGAATAAGGTCAACCAATAAATTTTATGGCGAAAAAAAATGTTTTTAGAAGGTCTACGGGACGCTGGTCAGGTTGCTGATCCCTGTGTATTATTGTACCAAATTGTATAAATGTTAGATAACAGTGACGTAAAATCAAAGAGTTTCTAACTGAAGATTTTCTATTAAATCTTATACTCTGACCTTTTAATGACGCAACCTTTTGTAAAAACAGCGAAATAATAGAATTTTCTATCCCGGTGTCACTCACCTTGCTCTGGGGTAACGATTTTCATTCTTTACATAATCTCAGCTCATCATCTTACTAATGGAATACTTTGAGATAAATTGGATTTTAAATTAGATAAGTTAAACTATCAAGTTCATGTTTCTAAAACGTTTAAGAAATAAAAAGTGTAAGTATAAAATTGAATTCTATGAAAATGATTTTTTTTTTAAATTCAGGCTCAGATTGGTTAACATGCTTTAAAAAGTACTAACATCCGTTGTGATTATATCTTCTGAAATATGGTTAGTTTATAAAAACGAGAGATAAAAAAAAGACGAGATTAATTATATTATAGCTCATGTTTTAGTCCAAGATTAACATATCAAAACCATTGAAAATTATGTCTAGCTAAACGTAAACAGAATACATCTTGATTTACATCTGATCTGTTTTATCTAGCAATTTTTTTTTATATTCGCCGAAGAGGAGTTTTTGGAGTATGAGGAGTATTGAGTACACAACTACTTAAACTCTTCTGTTGAATAATATTGTTTTTACAGAATTGAATAATACTGTTTTGAATAATACTGTTTTTACAGTTACCAGTAAATCATTGTGTGCCAGATGGAGTGATGTGTTATGAATAGTATATTTTTAACTAACAAACGCCCTGGTTTTTCACACTATTATGTTCAGACGGTAAACTTCATTGTGTAATCTTGGCAGAATAATTTAATGCGGTTTTTTCTTATAAACATTTTGGCTTTATGTTGTATAAATATATTCTTGGTTAAACTCTCCTTAGACCATGGAGATTTTTTTCATCAACATGCTAAAATACAAGTAAACAGGTTAGAAGCTAATCAATGTCATATGTTTTCAAACCGCTTATTCACCGACCGACAGTTCAAATAGCCCCAAAACAGTGATGTTTATCGACCATTGAATAGAAATGCATATTGCAATATCTAACTAAACCCTTCATTTGGACTATTTCATTAAGTTTAGAAGGTAACAGAACTGTTCCTGATTGGACTCAAGAGGCACCCTCACCTTCCCCTCTTTGGGATAGCATCAGTGCACGCCCTTAGATAGGGTATTTAAAAACGTCCATGGTCACAGATGGAACGATCACGTGGACTACATGTTAATATTTAAATCTTTCTCAATTATGTTTAAACTAACAGTATATTTTACTTTTAGAGCACATTTATAAATTACTGTATATTTTAAACCAACTAGTAACGTGACTAAAGCAAGGTCATTTGCGAGTTGAAAATAACTTTTCATAACAAAGCACTCAATCCGTTGCGGCCACAATGATTTATCGGTAACTATAAATACAGATTATTTAGGGTACGGTAGAACTATAGTGATCCAATCAACAATTTTCACTTAGTGAAAAAAATGGCTCAGTGGCGTGCCTTGGGAGAGACCTATGTACAGGAGTGGACTAATGTAGGCTGAAGAGAAAGAGAGGAGAGAAAACAAGGGAAACGCGTTTGGACTTATTGTGAAACGAATAACGTATAATTTGTATTAATGACACATGGATCAATATGGTTCTACCTTACCTATAAAAGCAGCCTCGTTTGCTGAACACAAAATTTATGTTCAGCAAACGAGGCGTTCGAAACGTTCAGAATGGGTTAATCTTATTATGCTTCATCCTTAATTGTTCTTTCATGTCATTGAAGAAGTAAATAAGCTCTTTGATGATAGTAAACGTGTTATCTGCCGCAGATAGACTGTGACACCCATTACTAATTCCATATATGACAAAGGTTGCCTATTAACCCGTATCCCCTATCTATCTACAAACACGCATTGGAGCAGCGTAATGGAGTACGCTCCAAGCACCTCTCAGTTGTGGGAGAAGACCCAAACCCAGCATTGGAACATAAAAAGGGTTGCGGCAAAGTGTAGATAGAATTGTATTTGTACTCGTAGTTAGCTGATATCTACGTCTTTCCAATTTTCAACCTAAACGCAAGAAAAGATTTGGGAGTGGTACCTTCCTGGTCAACGATACTGTTATACCTACCAAGCGAAGCCATGTATTTTGGCTTCGTCATTACATACTTTATCTAAATGCCTGCGTGTAATAACCTGTGTTACAATCTGCTATTACGGTTTGTGGTTTTCATTTTAGTATTTGTACACGTGTCTCTAATGAATATCTTTGAAAATTGGAAGCATTTTCGGTATATTAATTTCAGCTTCCTATTTCAGTTTGTTATATTTAATTGCCTTCTGAGAATTTAATTTTGGTGTGACTTCATGTAGAGGAATATTTACTTTTGTGCTACTATTTGAAGATAGTAGATTCCTTCCTTGTTCAATTGGAGCTGTATTTTATTGTATATCATATCTAAGAGTGTTGACTTTTTAAAATTATATTACTGCTTAGTAACAGCAATATTAAGCGCTACTGTGTTCTAGTTTAAAGGATCTAGTGAGGGTGATTAAGACATATGATATAAGTATACGAGGCGTTCCAACTTGTCCTTAGGGATAGCAACACATCTGTGGCTAGTCTCGGGTAAAGCTCTGATCTTATCTGAGGTTAATAAATGTCCACGTTCTGACCACTTACCATCAGCTGAATAGTCGCTTGTTAATATTATATTTGTAAAAAGTAACAATTTTTATATATGTATATGTTAAAAATAGCCCGTAAGTTAATGTTTCTTGCGTTATATTTAATGCTTCCTTTATTAACTTAATTGTAATTGGCCTGTAATTAATATTTTGAACATGAAACAAGACGCACAAACACAGCTTAATCGCCGCCGAGTTAAATTAAATTTGACAAATTAATTTCCAAAATTTCCATTAAAAATAATTTGATTAATTTGCTTCCTCTGGCTAAGCCTGGAGTAATTGATGTTGTGTGGTCCAAGTTATAAGCTGAAATCAAATTATACAATATCAACTGTTGCCCAAAAATAAAAGTTTATTTAGCATTACCTGGTGGGTTGAATCTGCTTTGATATTAAATTTGTATTTTCTTTTTCACGCAACTTTGCCGTTTTTGTCAAATATACCAATGTATTTTATTTGTTGATCTTAGCTGACCTAGATTATTATTGTATCTTATCCAAATTGGTGTGTATTTTTTGCAAAAGTATTAAACATTCATCCGATCTTCCTCACAAATTTATACCTTTATAACATTACAAATATATCAGTAATAAGATGACCATGACACATTTATGCAATGCTTAATTAAAATTTAATAATAACATAACTAATTCTGGTAAAAATAGAAAACTTCTCTAACATACTAATTTTAATGTATAAGAAAGTGAAAAAACAACGCGTGTTGATGCATGAAACTAAAAATTAGTTTGTGAAAATCTACATCTTTATGAATATGAAGTAGGTAATGCCCAGTAGCTAATGTTAAGTAACTAACAGAGCCAACGGTCATCCATAAGGGTAAAAATAATAAAACAATATAAATTTAATGCCCATAAATATATTTGGAGCAGAGATAGACCAATGGTCGAAACTTGGCCTTTCAATTGAGGGTCGGAGGTTCAAATCACAGAGACCTCTAATTTATGTGCGTTTTAAAAATTAATTACCACTTGCATAAACGGCGAAGGAAACGATCGTGACAAAACCGCACATCTTAGTTAGTTTAGTAGTTCTTAAAATATTTTCATAGGTGTGTGCCACTAATAGTCAATTGTCACCAATTCGCCAATTCGCGTGGTGGCCTAAAATCCCTCTCATGAGAGGAGAGCTCTGTCCAGTAAACAGAACAATGGGTTAACGAGAATAAATCAAACGTATTGAAAATACTATTATAGAAACACCTGTTTAGAGGAGCAAATAGATACATAGAGAAATCTATTCACAAATCACAATCGCCACTGCAAAGGTAACGGAAATAGAATAAGTCAAAGACTTATCAATTACTTTTATCAGAAATAGTAAAAAACTTCATAAAATCGACTCCACATTATCCGTTCGATAACCTTACTACGTGGGAGGAAATCTACTACTACGTATTTTTTTAACAACCTAGGTGAAATTGTCCCTAAACTAGATACTGAATAAATTAACTGACATGTTATTACATGGCTCTCACTATTTTTTCATTAGAAGAATTGAGTTGCGAGACATGTTTTTTTTTGGAGTTATGTTTTTGATGGCATTACTTTTACCAGAAATAGTGAAAAACTTCATAAAATTTCTTCTTTCTTTCTTTCCACAAGCACCATCATAATATATATGTTCTAGACGTGTTTTTTCTACTACAAAGATGTAGCACGTCTTCTACCACAATGGAGAGATTAAATAACTCTCGTATCTTCATAGCTTTTCTGGCTTATCTGCGAACCTTCAACTGATACAGATCTTTGGGTGTCCGCCAAGACGAGTCATTGAACTCTACTCAGGTGGATAGATAAATCGGGATATCGAACTATATTCCTGTATTGTTCAGGAACGTACAATATATGTATTTGTCTGTCGTAGTTACTAGTTCGCTTTTAGTTCTGATGCAATTCTGGTGATTCATTGTTGTTAAATCTTCAGGAAATATTTTCAGATTATAGATATTTCTTCATAAGACTTTGTCTGCTTTAAACATTAGCAACAATAGAACTACTGTATGTTATAAGTTCAGATCAACAAAAAACATTCCCCATTGAATGTCCGTTTACTTGACGAAATTTTTAAAATAATCTGAGTAGTTTTTACTAGATTATCTTAAAAATAAGGTCAAGTTAACGTTGCAGAGAAACTGAAATCAAAATAACTATGGATATAATTTTTCGTGGCATAGTTTTGTTTTCTAGTATCACATACGAGTGTAAAAGTAAATTAATATGGACGTAAACTCAACCTATTACTGAAGTGAGTCGATATGTTAGTTTAGTAACGAAATTTTTAATTTTCGACAAAATAGGTACCAATTATTACTGTAGTTTGTATTTATGTATTTTTTAAACATTGCAAGAAGATATGCCCATTTAGTAAATAAATTTTAAAGTTTCAATAAAATATTAATTATGATTACTATATTTTATTTATATTTATTTCATTGAAATAGTAAACGAGCATGCAGTCCACCTGGTGGTAAATGGCCACTGCCGCCCGTAGACATCTGTAATCAAACTCGATAAGATCACAGGTCCTACCTGAGGGCGGCCACAGATGCCTCGCTAACCCTGAGAACTAAGGTGGAACGCCTCGAATAAGTATCTTCCTTACCACACCCTCCAAACTAGATCACAGCAGCACTGAACACTGCTGTTATAAAGCAGATATTTTTTTACAAATTTTCACTAAATTCTGAATAACATATTGTATCTGGAGACATAAGAAGAACATCGCTTCCCTTAGTACAAAATTGACGATTTTCTTATCATCATTTATTTTCTAAATCCAAAGTATCCCTTACCAAATAGAATCCTTCAAGTAAAAACACGAGCCATAGGGGAGAACACTTAATTGTCGATGTTTGTGTGGCAGAGGAACGATCCTATTATCTCCGTTGATTGCCCTAAGGAAGAAAATTGAATATAGAACCTTGACACACAAATGGAATGGCAAACATTGTCTTACTAGAGGAAGTACCAGGCGATAGGCGATATTCTTGTATGAAAATAATATCATTGTAACATTTGATATCTGTGATGGTATCTATTGTATCTGTATAAATTTTAACGTAAAAGTGATTAATTAGCTATTACGCATAATAGCTGGTCAAAGTGAGTCAAAGTAATAAATACGATCTTACATACTTCCAAAGTTCAAAGTATTTCTTTTTTTCTTTGAAAATGAATAAATATCCAAATCAAAATAAAAATATCACATTCAAAATAAAAATCTAATTATAAATCAAAATCCTACCTATGTTCCTTATATCCTCTACCCTATATTTTCCTACTTAAGTATACTCTATTTCTTACTCTCTCCGGGTCTGCCCAGATATTATGTATAATGACTAGGTAATGTGAAATTTCTTGTCATTTATCACTTTGACCAAATTGAGTAGTTATTATGTATAATAAACAGTTGTTACGTATAATAGTTAATTAATCACTATGACTGTAACCTACATATCGTTCTATTGTATCAATATAGATATAGTTCTCATATCAGATAAACAAATCATAGATCATATCAGATAAACAATAGTCTATCTGTATCTTCTCTGAATATATGAAGACTATATTGATTTATCCTTTACTAGGATAGACTTTTACATTACAGTTGAATTGCCTGCATGCGTTTAAACATAAAATTATCAATTCTGCTGATAATGAAAAGGCATATAAGAAAGAGCACGTTAAATACCACCCACAAAGTGAACTTAATGAAACTTAAGGAAACTCCGAATACTTTAAAAGATATTTTGGGGAAAAAAACCAGTCGTAGATCTTCTTACGATATTTTTTCGGCCGTTAAAGGAAGCGATAATGAATTTCTAATACGCACTTGACTTTGAGAAGTCCGTGGTACGTGTTTTGATTCAGAAACCGAACTTAGAAGTTAGTAAAGCGAAATTCATACCACTGGGCTGTCACGGAACATCAAGATTGAATGGCTGAAAAACTTTACGACCCTCGTGGCGGAGCGATTACCATACCGGTCTGACGCGCAGTGGGTCCCGGGTTCGATTCCCGGCCAGACAGATAAAAAAAAACTTGAGAGGGGTCAAGGGACACCCGGATGGAACGAAGTTCCTTTCGATTAATTAGTGAAGGAATTGTAATAAAATTTTATTTTTTAT
>DWPV01008020.1:0-10290 GCA_018251915.1 Urbanus proteus proteus
TGTCATAAAAAATTTCCCACTTAAGTTTTACGAACTTACAACTGGCAACATTCTTATCAAAATCAACAAGGCTGAATAGAGCATTTCTCAGACGTTTTTCGTTTGACATTTATATGGCGACGTTACATCTAGGGAGTATATAATCAAAGATTACACTATTATTAATTTATTAGTGCCTTTACGTTACTGTAAAAGACAATGGCATAACGTAGGTTTAGGTGACTGGCGCTAATCTTGTATTTGCCGCCCCTTGCGCAGTTTGAATTTGAGACTATCGCAAAGAAACATAAATTTACTTACTATTAATCTGGGTAATTTAAGCCTTCATGTGTACATTGGCCCAATGGCCCAAAAAGTGAATTGCGTTTTTAATTTGTTTTTTTCTTCAATTTGATTTATTCGAAACTAACTTTAAAAACAGCGTATTTTACATGTTTTTGTTAATGATAAAACAATTTATATCCAGTAATTTGACAACATCACTATATCTTTTCGACTGGTAGTCTTGTGCGGCAACTTTCAGTTGCATCTAAAATCATGGTAACTTTGGCCCAGGCATTTTGCCGCGCCATTGTGGGTCAAATGAAAAAAAATTAATCAAATTATCACAAGAACAAATCTCCTCTATGCAAAAGGATGAGAAGGGCTGGATTATTTTTGTAAATATTATAAAAGCGATAAAAGTGCTGAATGACATAAAGATTCAAAATAAGATTGATTATTTTGTTATAGAAGAAGATTGCATAGCTACGAAATGGGACAATATTTTTACATTTTATTTATTCATTATTTATGTACAACCCTCAGATAAATATCTTTTTATCTCAACCATGTCTATACAACCAATTATATGCCTTCTATACAATGTAATACATGATAATACGTAAGATTTTTGTGTGGACTATTAACAATGTGACATTAACGTACAGAACATGACAATTTAAATTGAACCTTATCTCAAAGTAACAGTATTTTCAGATCGTTGAGTATGACATGTCATACTGGCAGTCGTTACGATCCGCCTATATCGCACCTCCTGTTGTCTCTTTCCTTCATGGTATTTACTCTCCAACTATATATTTAATCATTATATTACTGTATTTGAGTCATCTGAGTTTTGAAAAAAACGTTTAAAATGAACAAATCTTTTTTACAATAATTTAACTTTACAAATTCTGATATTTCGATTTTTAATATATTCTTTTGCTTTCGTAATTAATATCCCTTTTCCAATATTTAAACGACATAAATGGGAACAGATACATTTTTTTGTAATTTTAGGCTTTTATATGTTTATATAATATTTTACTGGAATTGAATAATGAGAAATATTTAAGTTATAATTTCATCAAGTTACCGGACTTTCCAAAAGGATGACAACACTAGATTTGACATGACATATTGACTAACTTGACAGTCCCTATTTTAATCTGTGACAAATCTCTCACGCGAAGTTACACAGTATTTATCAACCGGAGTGCTATATTTTGCAATAATACATTGATTTTCTTTTCTATTTGGTTGATAGACTGTATAATAGGAGTGCCGTCTAATCTCCGCGCTCGACTGGTTAAATATTAATGAAGCTTGCGAAAATGTCCCGTCTTCCTTTTAGAATACCTCAATGGCCGTGTCGCACTGTCAATAGCAACTATTTGCTTGTGGCGGAACAATAAATTGAAATGTTTCGATCTAAGAATGTCATAATGGACAATTTTCACTGGAAGATATGGTGTATAATCGTTATAATTACTGTTTACCGAAAGCTGGACCCCGCCGAAGGTGAGTTTACAAAATATTTGTGTTTGATTATGCATAGAGTTTGGCCCTTCGATCCCAGTGATCGCTGGTTCCTCGGATATCTAGAGGTTTTATTAAGTTTTACAAGGGGAGGGATTCTTAATACTCATCTATATATTTGAGTAATAAATCAATTGCAACAAACAAAACATTCCAGCTATCTGTACTTTACTTATCTATTAGCTTCTGCAGGGAATAAGAAATCCTTTAGGCTAAAGAAATTATTTGTTACCTACAATGTTATAAGTGGATCAGAAATAAGAGAATATTGAAATAATCTGTATATTTAAACCTTTGTTGTTTAATAAATATTCATAGACACATCTGTTATCACTTGATAAATAAACTATAACAATCCTGCATAGATTATTGTTTCATTGCTTTGGTCTCAATGTGCAAGATAAAACACATAAATTTAATTCTATCTCGCTTCGATTTAACTTCTGTATAAAACATATAGTAAACTTACATTCTCTTTAAAATAGTAGTAGGTAGCCACTGTAATTGCTGAGGATAAATATAATTGTTAACTTATTTGATTTTAAAACTTTAATAGTATCTTCATAGATTTTATTTTCATGGATATATCTTAATCTTAGTTGATAGATATAAAATATTACATTGCAATGGACTACCATTGTAATGTAATATTTTATATCTATCTATTTTCGTCTAGGGAATATTTTTCCATTTTTCATCGATTAACAAAAATTTGTCTGATTATGAAAGATTACATAGTTGCTATCGCCAATTTACACTGAGTTAAAGATGAGCAACTATCAATCTTATCAAATTTGTGCTAATATGTATGTCTAGACCAACTCACTAATTGATGAGAGTGATAATGTATATTAATAAATTGATAATATTGTTTTTTAATTTCAGGGTTAAAATGTTATTGTAATAGTGTGAGTCCAAGTTGTCCCAATGCTACATGCGAAACAGATGGATTCTGTTTTGCCTCTACAGTAATAGACAACGGCACACCAAAGTACACATACCAGTGAGTATGAATTCTACATACCTTGCGTTGTTGCAAAATTGTAGTGGATAATATAAGCTGTACACATTTTCAAATTTATAGGAATAGAAAACATGCCTGTCTGTACCTTCTACAAACAAGCTGAAATCATACATATTTAACCTCTACTACACATTATATTTAATGACATACATCTTGCTTTGGTTATCTTGTCTGTATGGATGTAGTGGTTTTCACAGTTTGTAAAATGCACAGTGCAGATATAGTACATTGTTGGGGAATATCAGAGGTACATATTTTTATAAACTTTAAATGTAACTTCCTTAATGGAATTAAATAGTGCAGTATGATATAAAAACAATAATTGGCAAATTTTCAACACAATACTACCAATAATAATTTTGTTGGTGCAGTTTTTTAACCAATTTTTGTCAAATTATTGACTTGTATAGCGAGGTGGCCTTAAGCTGTTTGCAAAAGACCGAATTCCCTCCCGAGTATCCAATAAAATGCAGAGATCCAAGAAATTATTGCTGTTCAAAAGATTTCTGCAATTCTGATGAGATTTACCGAGAAAAATACAATCAATCCTCGACGAAGGGTAAGAAGTTCTACACACTTGTGGGCGTGAGATATCTTCTCTGATGATGCAAATTTTGAGTTTGTTTGATGTAATATTAGAATCATAATTGTCTTGCCATTTATTACATATAAGTTTTGTGTTGAGATGCCAATCCTCTAACAATATCGCTTCTGATTAGTGATTTGAATATGTACCTACTAAGCGAGACAAATAAGTTCGACCAGCCGGTCGTATAATTAGTATGGTTTGAATGATGTGCCGTAAACTTAACAAACACTATTTTCCGAGTGTGCATTGGTTTTGCTTAACATACTAAACATAATGTATGGTGGTTCCACTTGCGGCGCAGCTGTATCGAGCTCCAATCACTGATACCCATCGAGCACCCCTTCAAGTGCTCCACGACAAGAACTAGGAATGAGTCGGTGATGATAGGATGTTGTAAGTCACATGACATGTGCAATCGAGAACTGCAGCTGGAGATACACACGAAGCCGACAGGTAGGAGAGACGACGAGTAGTGCCATCGATGTGCCTCTAACTAGTGCACTCTAGCTTGCTGCCACTGGACGCCCAATAATACCTGGACTGGCGACGGCTCCGTTAGAGCTTTGGTACTTAGTGCGAGAATGCATGGCTAAATGATTTTATTTTCTTGTTTTATTCTTTGTTCTAATATTACTAAGCTCTCTTTTCTCTAGACCGGCATTGATCACCGTTTATCGCGATAAAGATTGTTTGTTTATTAATGTACGTAATCGTTTATAATCGTTCGAAGGAAAGGATGTTGGGACAAGGCGTCAATATTTCCTCCTGGAGATATACCTATATGGTGTCGCAAGCCCGAAAATCGTGTAGTTTGCTGCTCGGACGCGGACTTCTGTAATCGACACTTCATTCCAGGTACAAATAAATAACTAATGAGGAATGTATCGTCGGGCGTCAATCTGGGCAGCTTTGTATTGTGATGTCCTCGTCAAGTATAATGTCGTCCTCCATAATCAAAGTGACTCAAAGAACATTATGTATCATGTTTCATTATGACACGGTTAACATACTCGTTTCAGTTAAAATATTGTAAAATGCATGGGAATGAGATATTTAAAATCAGGATATTCCCTGTCTCTGATCGTATCTAAATTTAACATTCATCACTGTTTAATTAATTAAAATTAAATAATTGTGAGAGAGGTGACGTTTATTCGACACTACGCTTAGTTTCAATTACGAACGATGTCTGTAATCTCTTGCAAGGGCGGCACTATCAGGGATTCTTGTTCCGAATACCTAATTAAAATATATTTGTTTGTTAATTGCAGTCATTCGTTTACATTTAATTGTATTATAGTGAGCGTAGCCGAGAAGGGAATGTCAGCATCGTGAAGCGGATGGTATTTAAAGTCATTTATACGTTATAAGGAATGTTCAAATTTTATTTGTACCAGGGGACCGTTAATAACGTAAGTGATCATAAGCCGGTTTTTATTATTTAAGCATGCCTTTTCTTTATATACTAATATTTATACCGTACATAGAAACTGATTTTCATAATATTTAAATTAATATACATTATAACCACGGGCTCTGGAATTAACTGGTAATAGGACGCTTAAAGACCTGACGATTGCTTATTTTTGTTCTTAAAGATAAGGTTTCGCCCCTGTTGATTGAATGCAAAAGAATATTTATTTGTGAAAAGAGAATTGAGAAAAGATTGTACATATGAAAAACTCATCTACATTTATACCGGGTTAATTGGTCAACCAAATAATTTTATTCACATTATCTACGCGGTCATTTTGTTTTGTGCATGTTTTTGCATTTTGTGTATGTGTATGTAAAATGGTCTTAATCTACACCATATTGAAAAATAATTCACAATCGCGCAATTAATTCATACATTTTAATCTGTTAATCCATGTACCGCCTATATACGTGTAAATGAGCATTTTTGTTTTGAGCAAAGTAGTAACAAATAAATGTATGCTATGTGTTAATTGCCTTTTATGTTTATTTACGATTAAAATGTTTTAAAAGTTTAAAGTTTCATTAGATTGTAAATATAGATAGTTAGATGTTTTTTTTAGTACAAAAGGTTCGATAGTTATAATTTTAAAAGTGTAGACTCACGCAAATGTACAGTCGACGATATACATTATGTCGATGATACAGCCTTCTATTTTAAATTCTGTGTTATTATTCTTACAAGGCCAGAATTTGGCGCCATGTTACTGTTTCATTAAATACCTTTTTGTTGTTTTTCTTTTCCCGCTTGAATGTTTATTTTAATCCAAGGGTATAGGTACAAAATATGGAGTAGTCTGGAATTCAAATTTGTAACCTTTACCTTCTCTTACGTATTGTGCTTGTCTCGGAGCAATATTTGTATGCAAAATGTTTATTTATTCGCTGTATCCTGCCCGTATTTACATGTCGCAATGTTTATGCGACCTTCCGTGTCAGCTACGCTGTTGACGTCATTGTAACAAAATTTAAATCGAAAAGAGCTTAGTAAGTTTGCCATAATAAAGTATCCCATAAAATATACAGTAGGAGACTACACATTTCATATTATTATAACATATCGTGACCGTAAGCATATATTACTGTTAAGGCAAAGTAGATATATTATTTTCTTTACAATGTTATCGACATGGCGTGTAATATAATGTTTCATAATCAATACATATGGTAGGTATATGCATTTTTGTAATAATAATTATGTTTAATGTGTATTTTTGGATGAAAATCAAACGAGACCAGGTTTTAATAAAGTAAATTTTGAACTTAAGACACGAATCCGCCAGCGTCAGCATGGCAAGTGGTGCCATGGATAATGGGGCTGATGGTGCTCGGGGTGTGTGCGGCGATAAGCTTCTGGTGGGCGAAGCGGGTCCGCAAGATGCCGAAGCGCGAGCGACCACTCTTCACCAACGAGGACTCGGTCTGCGAGACCAGGAACCCCATGCTCACCACCACTATACGGGACATGATCGAGTTGACCACCTCTGGCTCGGGCTCCGGTGAGATCTATGTCTTTTAAACAGTCATATATAGTTTATAATCACATAGAGTTTTGGGATCTAAGGGGTGGGACATTTCAGTCTTAAGTACACTGTTTAACTCACAGAAAAATGACGTGATTTAACCTCATACTAAGACGATTAGAAAGTATAAAGCACCTTTAGTACCAAACACACCCTTTGAGCTGCGATGGATCGTAGTGTTGTTATTTAACTATATTGTAGGATCCTGAAATAAGGACCAGTGTCTGGCCCTTTAGTTATACGAAATTAAATTTAGTAGGTAATGTAGGTATAGTATTACGTTACAGTTTCAATATAGGTATGCCTATTATTACGTTAGTACGGTAAAAGGTTAATAGGTTAAAGGTTAATTAAGCACTGTTGTATTCTTGCTTGAAGGGTGGTAAGGGAGACATACTTATTCGAGGCGTTCCAACGTAGTCTTCAGGGGTAGCAACGCATTTGTGACCAACCTTAGGCAAGACTCTGTTCTTATTTCGGGTTGATTACAAATGTCGATGGGCGGCAGTGGCCGTTTATCAACAGGTGAACAGCATATATGTACGTTTGCTACTTCCCCTCATATTAAAAAATAAAGGAAATGGTACACCTAACTACCTTTGGTAAAAATTTCAAATTCAATTATAAATCCGTAATCTACGACTATCAATTTGTTAAAGTTAAAACTGAATCAGAAATATCAAAGTTACTTCATGCTTCCTATTCTTCCAGTTTCATGTTTAAAAACCGCGCTAGACCTACAGTTTGCTGCTCATTACTTATAGAATGTAGTAATAAGGAAGTATACTTCCTGCTTGCCGAGACACTCGTATCTATTAGCGTGTCTTGTGCAAGTTAAGATTTAATAAATTAATTCGTTGTGTACAGGTCTTCCGTTGCTAGTGCAGCGTTCTATCGCCAGGCAGATTCAGCTCATGGAGATCATAGGCAAGGGTCGCTTCGGTGAGGTGTGGCGTGGTCGCTGGCGCGGAGAAAACGTCGCCGTCAAGATATTCTCCTCCCGAGAGGAATGCTCGTGGTTCCGCGAGGCGGAGATATACCAAACGGTCATGTTGCGACATGAAAATATTCTGGGCTTCATCGCCGCTGATAATAAAGGTGTGTTGAACACTACAAGATTGTATTAGGTACTGATACATTAGTTATGGGGATCCCCTGAGTAATAAACGTGAGGGTGACTTTATATGATACAAGATCACATTATCTGTAAAAATCCCCGTCGGAAATGATGATGATCGATGTACTTGGTGAGTCATAGCTCTTCGTCGTAGGTAATGCTATACTTATCACTCCTTAAATTCAACATCATTGTTACTTGTGTTTCTTATAGTTTCTACCATTCTCTTTATTGTAAAGTTATTATTATAGTTTTTATGTAGGTACACACAACTCATTCATGTGGTACAGTTGGTATGTTGTAATGTTTCAGTAAACATTTATTTTGTACATTGTTAAAATCGTAATTATTTGCTTAATTGTGATAGTGGAGTTGAATGATGAACTTAGATTTTATTTTATGTCTGGGGATGATCTACCAACACTCTTGTGTCAACTTTTGAATGTTATGGGGGCATTAGACAGTCATTTTTATTTATTTTAATGGAGAAAAAAATATTTAAAGATCGTAGAACCTTTCGTGTTCGACTTCGGACGCACCACTGCTACGCCTACTTCTACAATATAATTACAGGGCAACATTACTATGTGCCGGGATGAAGGGTATTTTAAAGTAGATATACTTATCCGAGGCGATCTAATTTAGTACGCAAGGGTAGCAACGAATCTGTGACCGACCTTGGCATGTCCACTAGTATTGGTCACTTAGCATTAGATGAACTAAATGGTTCAGGCGTTCATACCAGTTGTGGATCACAAATCCGCACTTAGACAGCATGATAAACTTGGAACTAAATAGTTTCATTCTGATAGTAGCTGATCCCGTAATGTAATAATGGTTTAATTACAACGTGTTTCCAACAGACAATGGAACGTGGACGCAGCTGTGGCTGATAACGGATTACCACGAGAACGGCTCTCTGTTCGACTTCCTCACGGCGCGCACCATCGACTCCAACACCCTGGTCAAGATGGCCCTCTCAATAGCCACCGGCTTGGCACATTTACATATGGATATTGTCGGCACTAAAGGTATGATTGTTTTACTTACATTACACATATACATACATACATGATACAAGTTGCTCATAATAAAGTTTGAAAAGTATGTAATTGGCTCCGAATAGCTGAAAATTTCGACAACTATCCACTAAACATTTGTATGTCATTTTTTCCCGAGACAATCTAATATTCAATGTCACCATTCCTTGTAAAAAATTGGAAAAACACTGCATTTTAAAATATAACCCTGTCGACTTCGTAACGTGCTCCTTTTTACATGCAACATTGTTGAAAATCGCAGACATTCAAATGCGTCCATATCTATTTGCATGTATCTACGGGGTTTTTTGTTGGATTTCGTATTTGACGGCGCGTTCGCGGTCAGTTTGCCGGACGAATGTGCGCGTGGGAATATATAAATGCTAATGCGTTATGCTAGGATATATCCTAGCGTTATAACGCTATAACGTCAGGTTGGTGTAAGGCGGCGTTGTGTTCGGTTGCAGGCAAGCCGGCGATAGCTCACCGGGACCTGAAGTCGAAGAACATCCTGGTGAAGAGTAACCTGACATGTGTGATCGGGGACCTTGGCCTGGCCGTCCGCCATAACGTGTCCAGCGACTCGGTGGACGTGCCCTCCACTAACCGTGTGGGCACGAAGCGCTACATGGCTCCTGAGGTATTCCCTGTCGTTTCTTTTACTTGTTACACTCATAGCCCCACAGTAGGATTTACTCCTGTGTCGTGGGTGCCATGGACACGCACTTACACGAATACACACACCCAGACTCTAAATTCATTATCTAGATGTCTGTCGGGTCGGGAATCGAATCCGGGACCCATTGCGCGTCAGATCGGTATGGTAACCATTCCGCCATGTGGGTTTCTTGTATCAAATGAACATGTTCTTGTACATATTTGTATCGTGTACCCCCCATTTACCTTCTCTCTATTTTACTTCTTTTTCTCTTTTTCCTCCTTCTCCTATTTATTTATCATACTTCACCTAGTTTCTATTCTCATATGTCTATTTCCTGTACCCTGTTCATGATTTCATTAAATTTCCTTTATTGCTTCTAATATTTGCTTAATTGTTAGCTTATGGTAGGTTTGGACAAACCATCAATATTATAGTTTTATTTTACTACGCTTTCACAAATACAATACAGGTTATTTGTACCATTTATGACACGTTTGTCGAAAACTTTTCGCTAATGCCCATAATTCTTGTCACTTTATTGTAACCATACCTATTGACAAGCATTAAAGTCGATTATAATATATGATAATATGAGTTTATGAATACATTATGTGTTCACGCTTTTCGATACCCAAATGCCTAAATACCACAGTATTTACGTCATCAATTAATAATTCCAAGATGACTTGTATTTTACAATAGGTACCGTAAAATCATATCATTAACCGTTTTTCAAATGGCTCCGTGGTAACTGACGATTGTGTGTATCTGTTACCAACTCTCTCTCTGATCTTCGGGTGATGGCAGGTGTGGAACGGTTGTGAATGTTGTGTTATATCCTCTTGATGTTTTCATTACGTCTCGACTAATTAAATTTGTCATTGCGTGTAGTCGCTCTTTTATCCCCTATCCTCTCCTGTATATTTGAGTTCAGTACCACGATTCCATGGTTCCATTCCACCTACCAACGTTTGGTGTTTCCATTCAGCATGTCTTAAAACAAAATATCTTACTAATATTATAAAGCTGAAAGTTTGTGAGGATGGATGGATGGATGTTT
>DWPV01008021.1:0-10289 GCA_018251915.1 Urbanus proteus proteus
TGTGTTGTCCATGGCACCCACGACACAGGAGAAAATCCTATTGTGGGGCTATGAGTGTGAAGCGTTATTTATTTATTTATTTATTTCTACATTATAAAGATAATGTTAGGTATAAGTATAAGATATATCTATTTAAACAAAAATACCTACCTCATCACCAGACACTTGCGACCTTCGCTTAGCTGTCCTTATGACGCGTTTTTCGAGAACATCTTTGGACGCCAGTTTAAAAGTACCCATTTCTTCATGGTCCGACGTTTGTTCCTGATCCCAGTTGTCATGATTGAGCTCCGTGGTCGCTTGCCTTTTCGTAGACATTATTCACCTTGATATTGAAAACGTTAAGTGTATGTATTGTTTTCGACAATTACCACATTTTGCCGGCTACGATACCAACGTATTTGATGATTTATGTGCTACTACATCCGTAAGGCCATTATATCTTGTGAACACAGGTTATGAATATGAACTATGAACATTCACTGTGCAGGCTTGTTGCTTAACTTGACAATTTCAATTTGGATTGCGCTAGTGCGCACCGGTCTAACCTTGTCCCGCAAAGTCGCCTTTTCTTATCGATTTGAAAGTACATTAAAACATCAATAAATTTTTCAATAATTAATGATCTATATAAATACAATCTGCGATTTACGCAATCGCGAAAATTTATAAAATCAATTAATGGCAGAAACCCAGATGAAACGAAATGCCACAATGGTGGAATGTCAAAAAGGCATTGAAAATGAAGTTTTAAATTTTAATTTTTTTATGGTTATGGAGTTACATGAAGTTATGGATTTATATTTTATATCTGTAAATTTATTACAAATGTATCCAATAATCATGTTAGGTGCTCTATGTAACATATTTTTATACAAAAGAAGTGTAAATACAAATAAGAAAAACACGAAATTAGTTATTGTTTTATAAAATTGATCACCCATTTGAAGTTGATCGTGGACGTTAAGGTGTCCTCTACACCTATCGATTTTTGTACAATTTGAATCATCTACAGTTAATCTGGGTAACTTAAGCCTTCACTATAACATTGAACCAGAAACTCAATTATATTTTTAATTTATTTTTGCATTCATTTTAATTTATTTGAAACTGACTTTATAAACAGCGTATAGTACAAGTTTTTGTCAATGATATTAGCGCGCAAATTGTAGGTGCATGCATTATGCATGCATAACAAATTGCATGTAAAAATTAATGCTACTTTGAATAGACTATTAAGCATCAAAATGTAATAAAATGAACCATTACTATTAAAACAAAATTAATAGTCTATTAATTATTTTGTTCAAAACAAAAAGTTAAACTAAAAAGTACCTAGTAGCATCTAGTAAACATAAATAAAAAATAGAAGCTATTACGAAACAAATAAAATCTTAGAAAAAATAAAAATAAATTTCAGAAATCAGTAATAATCGGTAGTATACCGACGAGAGATCTAGTTTTAGTGCTCTATTAGATATTTCAAATAAAAAAAATTGTGTACTCTTGCACATAAACCACAAACTACAGAAATTCTTCTGGTCTCTTTGTATATGCAACAATAATCTAGTTTTTAAATTTAAATTAACGTTTCAGGAATCTTGAAGCTTTAAACGTTATAATAAAAAAGTCGTATTTACCTGTGAAAATTACACTTTTGTAAGAGTTTTACTTTGTAACAGAATAGTCGACTATACAGCAAGACACCATTGTAATATAATCTCTTTCCTTGACCAAGAACTTAGCTAATTTGCAAAAAATATGAGTACACTACTTAGCTGCAGGTTACTATCCCTTACTAGTCGAAAATACGCGCCAAAAATTGACATTTCTTGCATCTCTTTCGCACTAGTAGATTTATATATTCTTTTAGACATCTCTTTCACACGCGTTGTTGGTCTTTATTACATCTAACCAAAGTTTAACAAATCCTATATCTATTGTTAGCATCTGCTATAAAAAATATCAATCTTGAGAAACTAAAAGAAATAGTAAAAGCAGACAATGTACCTATTACTCTTTTGCGTGAACGGAGAATGGGGTAATTTTATCCACGTCAAATAGCACAATTAAAATTAGGCCGTGTAATGGGCCCTTTAGGGAAATATACGCGTCAACACGATTAAGCACTTGAGAGCTAGGTCAGTGCGAGACTTGTGTGGTGTGGTAACTTTGTTTGTAATGAAATAAAAAGCTTGAATTATAAAATTAAGCCAGAATTTTTTAAGGAACAAATCATAGAACTAAACAAAACATAAAAGCATATAATAATTTAAAAATACAAGAATAATTATGAAATATTGACAAATCAATGTCAGGCAAATGGAAATTTCGAAATATCGACTATGAGACAAACAATCGAATAGTTCGAAATGTTCGAATACTATGAATGCGAGCGTGTGTAAATAGTCAATGAATAAAATGAATTTAATTTTATTTAATTTATTATTTACATAAAATAAAAGAGATTATATTGAATATTTATAAAGTTAGGTATTAATGTATCTACATTTATTACACTTTTATGATTATTCCTTAAGTACGAGAAACTATAAATTTTATATTTCATAAACAATTATTTTGTTACTTCAAAAGTAGCGTGAAAGAATAATTATAGACGGAAACACGGAGAGTTCGGAGTTTCAGAGTTCGGACGTTGAGAGTTGTAATAATCATACTTACTTCATAAACAATTTTTCTAAAGTGTCTGTATTAAAGTGAACGGGCTACTTTGCGTAAATAAATTAATCTTTTTAATTTGTGGTAGTTGTGTGTTTTAATTTGTGTTTATATTATGGAAGTGTCTAATGAAATAAAGGAAGATATTCGGAAAACTCAGGCGGACTTGAAAAATGCTATACGAGTTCATCAGGTGATTATTCAGAACTTATAATTCACAGGTTTATTTTGATTTATTTCGGTAAAAAGTTTTACATCTTTAAATTCAGTTTATAGTATATTTATTTGTAATTCCAGGTTTGGGTTGCGCGTTTACATGAAGATGAGAACGTAAGAAAGATTTTTTTACACACCTCGTAATTCTTTATCCTTAGTTCTAAATTTATATTCAAGTTCATATTATATTTCAGAATATGCATCTTAAGACTAAAGTTAAAGAAGCTGAGAAAGAAATAATTGCAATTGGACAAGCTCAAGTAAGATGTTATTATTTTACGAATACTTTAGTAATATATTTTTTCCAAACATAGCTTACTAGAAAATCTTGTTTTATTATTAATCGTGTTATTTTATCTTTGGTAGGAAATTGTAGTGACATGACCATATTTATTTATTATTATTATTATTTATTAGTGGATTTTATTGTTGTAAAAGTACTGAGGAAGTATATAAATAAATAGGTAAATATATTTGTTTTTAAGTTAGAATATGTTTTATCTCACATTAAAGACACTTATTTTATATTTGTATTTATATGTGACCCAGGATAATTACACAGGTTGTGTAAATTTCGATTAATCATATTTATTATGAACAATAATTGTAATTACTTGATTGTACAAGTGCTTGTGTTCCTCCTTAGCAGTTATAATTATGTAATATATGTGATCACATTTTGTAATCATTGTAATTAAATTGTAATGTTTCAATTTTACAGAGACTTGTTGTGGATAGGCTACGCAGAGAGTTAGAGTTATACCAACAGAGGTTGAAGGCTAGGAATAAACAGATCAGTATAGAGAATGATAACCATTATGTGGCTCAGCAGTTAAGGGACCATCAAGTACAATTTAGGACTAGAAATCGTTCTACATCCCTCTTAAAACCATCCGTCCTTAATGAAATATTAATAAAAAATGAAAATCATACTGAAGACCCCAACAATCTATCAGATTCTGAGAATGAATTAAAAGCCAATGATAAAGAGAACTCGACAAGTGAAACTGATGAAAAAGATAAATATGAAAGGAATTTCTCTCAGTTGCCAAATACAGTACACGATAGTAGAAGTAATTTTACAAATGCTCTTAATAAAGTCAAGGAAGCATTCATGTAAGTATAATTATGTATTACTTATTTATAAAATAAGTAATAACTTTAATGATAAATATAGCTGCTCACTGCAATGTACCCTTGATATAGTTTTGTGTATACTTGAGGACTCACCCTTAACATGTCAACTAAGGGACAATATTCAGGGTACGGGCAGCTATGTCTTCTTGTGTAACATCAACACTTAAGTCTTGGTTAGAGGAGGTTAATATTCAGCTGTGATATTAATGGATATTATAAAATGGCGATCCCCATGGCAGTAGTTCTCAGGTTCGGTTCCCGGCCAGATCTGAATGATGAATTTAGATTTCTGTTCTTGCTCTGGGTATATATGTATTCATCTTTGTGTGTCCATGGTACCCACAAAACAGGAGAAAATCCTACTGTGGGGCTATGAGTGTAGAAAGCATCTTAAAAAAATGAAATTGTTTTTATTTGCAGTGGTACCAAGATCCCTGAGGACAATGACTGGCAAGACCACAGATCTGACTCGGACTCATCACCAGGCCTTGCTTCATCCCCTACACCCTCACCCCCACCATTACCGGAACCTGGAGAGCCGGTTTCAAAGGAACTCTTCATGAGGTAATATATAAAGAAAAGCTGAAAGCAATATTTCAAGTGTGTTGTTTTAACTGTTTTTTCTCAATTGCACTGTTTGTTTTTACAACTAAATAGTACTCATCTTTTAATTTTTAAGGTAAGATAAATAGAATATTTCAGTCGTGTTTTTATTTTAGAAAAGTTTTGGGACTTATTATAAGTATTTTTAAGACAAAATCTTAAAAATAATTTATATTAAGATGTTTATGATGATGAGTATATTGAAAACTGTTTAGAAATCACTTTTGTATTTCTATTTATGTATTACTGGTACTGCCTCAAGCATAGGTATATGGTATAAGGTTTAAATGCATCCCTTATTTACTTGAATAACATCTATCTTGTTTCAGACTGATTGGACTGGTAACTCCTTTGCAAAAAGAAATATTAGAAAGAAAGCTGAATGAACGTCGAAAAAGAGCACTAACAAGCACTAACAGAAATCAATTCCTATATGGAAATTATGATATGATGCCCGTAAGTAATAGCTTAGTTCATTAAAATATCACATACAATTTGAATAGGAAAACACTCAGAGGATTAGATGCACCATCTACAATTGTATTCTTACACTAGCTGATCCCCGCGGTTTCACCCGCGTAAGGAAAGTAAAAAGGAATACTTATCTAAATGTACGTAACATCCCGTGCTCCTGCGAAGGTTCTACCTTACCCAATTATGTTAATCCTTTTATTGTTTTACTCCAGAGGCACCACAATATATTAACAAAAATTAAAAGTATTGAAGTGCTTTGGTTTTATGAGTGTGGCAAGAGAGTTTAAATAAACAGAGAGAAACATATCAAAATAAGGGTTAGTTACAGGTAGACAGGGTTGTCTTCAAATGTAGCTAGACAATATGTTGATTATAAATGAGACAAATTCGTCACTTACCATCAGGTGGTCTTCATGCTCGTATGCTACTTTAGTAATATTTATAATATGAAGGGGCCACTGCAGTAATGATGAATGTCCATAAATACTTAAATCTTAACAGATATTGTCATTGGTTGCTTGACAATGTATTTATAAACTTAGCAATATTACTTGCAGCCCTGAGATAAATATAATAATGTGTGTTTTTATATTTTGGCTACATGGCTAGATAGTTCAACATCAGTGGTGTTTGTGACAATAATTCTATAGTTGACATAGCCTACTTAAATGATTTATGAAGGCTAGGATTTAAACTTACTGAAGAATGGGCTGAACACATGTGTATAATTTGATAGAGACCTAAACCTTTCAATAATATTTAATACTCACAAGATGCATTTAACAGTTGGACTGTATTTCTGGAACCGTTTTACAAAAATATTGTCCTTTTCACATAAGACCGGTACGTGAAACATGCGGCCGGAAAGAACACCCAGGGATCATGTTTCCCAGAAATTTTAATAATAGTCCATGGGAATTAACCATGCTCAACATACCACTTTCTTTTCGGTGTATGATGGCAGTTAATGAGGGCGAATTCAATATGGTTTGGGACAATATAATAACCTGCAATTCTTGTAAAAGTTCTGTAACAAGATGTTACTGCATTACTAATTTCCTCATACTGCTAAGTCCTTTGGACATCTAACATTATTGACTGTTAACGGAGTGTTGACATTCATTATTGTAGTCCTGATTTTTAGATACTTAAATATAAATATTTTCCAAGGAAATAATAATTTAATACATGTTATTCAACTGTAATAAACAAAATTTCATTTCGTTTAACTTCAGGTTTGAGTTTCTTTTTATACCATTTATAAATTTAAAACGCAAATATCCTTTTATTTTCAATTCCTTAAATTACCAATATCGTGCTATAAACACCTAATTTTGCATTATGACTAAATTAACAATGGCTGTAAGGGCTGTCTTTTCATCAATTATTTGAGCATTGTGTTAATTAATATAATTTTGTTTACAGAAGCGTAAAAAATACAATCAGTTTCCATATCTTCAAAGTCATAGTGACCCACCCCAGACTCGCTCAGCTAAATTGAGGAAGCAACAGGTAATTGATGCTTATCATTTAAAGTTATATCTTTCACTACGAGTTATTTGCTTATTTAACATGAGCACGGTTTTGCGAAACAAGATCTTCTTTCTACCTAAAAAAATATGATATTGAGATTTTCTCTTTTCTTTTATAATTATATACTTACCTTATATACCTACTATGTTCCTAAAGTTTGATAAATTCTTCTATTTTTGTAGAATCAAAATAAATCATCGCGTGAAGGCTCGCCTTCCGGCTCATCATCAGAAAACAAAGGTAAGATGAATAACAGTTATTTTTAATCAATATGAGAATGTTAGATAGACCGCCAATATTTTGTGTAGCTGAGGTCTGTTTTTGTATGTCGAGACTTTTCTCTGACTTCTTTATCCATTTGATAACAATAACATGCTGCATTCTCCATTTACATAGTAAAGACATTTAAGTTGTGTGAATTTCAGGCTGGGGTCACAATAAGCCAGCATGGGTTGCCTCTCTGCCGGCTGGACTTTCTGTAGAACCTGTGTATTCGCCGACTAAAAAAGTTTGCCATGGTTGTGGGAGAAATGGTAAGTTTTTTGTTATAATAATAAAGACATAGTAAATGAGTGTACAGTCCACCTAATCAACACCAGGACTTATCTGAGGCCGGTCACAAATGTGTTGTTACTCTTGAGGACTAAGTCAGGAGAGTGATTTCTATTTTTAATTCGCATTTTATTTCTTAAAATTTATCAAATTAATAAAAAATTAAAACATTATATAGAAACGCGATAGATGATGATCTATAAGTTGTTGATTAAGCAACGTCAAGTCATTTAATATTTACGGAGAATTTTAATTGTACTATAGCTTTTTTGATTATCCCAGCTACAGAAATAGATTACTTAAACATATAATTAAAACGTAAAGCAAAATTTTCAGTGTTTTTTAATAATACTTGTAGTTTTTTATTAGACCATTTATGTATAATTGAATTCATCCTGGACGTCCCTGTATTCATTCTGCTCGACATGACACATATATAGCGTGATTTAGAATATCAGTAGTGCTATTTTTTGGTGAGCAGCGGGAGATATCTACAAAAGTTTTCACATATAAACATTGTCTGCAGATGTGCCCTCGTTGCTGGTATGGTGCAATGCGTGCGCAGTGTGGCAGCACACGGGTTGCGGTGCGGCTGGTCGCTGTGCCGCGTGTCGTGCGCCCCTCTCAGAGCCGCCCGCGCCGCCCGCGCCCGCTGAGCCTACTATGCACCGTCGACTATACTCCGGTACGTGCTGTACGTGGCTAGTGTAGTGCATCGCGCGTGACGTCACTGTGCCGGCAATACTGGTGTGGTGTTTTGCGTGCGTCGTGTGGCAGCACACGGGCTGCGGTGCAGTCGGTCGTTGCCCTGCGTGTCGCTGTCGGAGCCGCCCGCGCCGCCCGCGCCCGTTGAACTGCAGTACGTGACTAGCCGGTAGACTGTAGACTGCCGGTAGACTGACTGGTGGCTAGGGTAGTGCACTGATGTCGTTTGTAGTTTTGGGACTAGTCCTAGTAGCTGTAGTCGTAGCCCTATTTTGGAATAGAGCTACGGCTACCTGTCGTAAGAGGCGAATAAAAGGGGTTTTCCGGGATTGCGGGCAACAAGTTTAGAGTCCGAACCATCCGGCAACAATGGGAAGGAAAGCGTCATGTGTTGTGGCACACCATTGTAAACATCAGGTGGGGCAGTGAGTTGAACTCACTTAATAGGGCCCGACGGGGCTACACGGGCAACGGTGGTGATTCTATGGAGATCTGTAGGTTCTTCTCATAGCCTCGAGGACACACACTTTGTTAACCGTTATAATTTAATTTCACTTTTTAAGGCATAAAAATAAATGAATGATTGTTAAAATCAAAGTCTTAAAAGATTACTAATAACGGTATTTATTTAATTTTCAGACAAACTAGCCGAGCGTAAGCGCCTGCAAGAGAAGAACATAGAATTGTGTGTGGAATTGCGCAAATTGGAAGCGAGAGCGGCAACCCTTAAGGAGAACCTCGATGAACACAACGCAGAGAAGCGACAACTCTTGGCAGATCAGATCAAAACGCAGCGAAACCTTCAGAAGCTGTTGGACTTCATCAGCCACTTCAAGGAGACGTCTATCAGTATCCGTTCCACGTCGGCAAGTGAATCTGGTAGCGAAGTCAGTAAGAGCAATGAGGAATGAGGTGAGTTTTATTTAAAATTAGCTAAGTGCAAATCACAGCATTCTTTAGTTACGGAGCGTTCCTTACCATCAATAAATGTTTGTCACATATTTTTATTTTCACATTTTTAATTTGGAGTATTCATTAGTAATTTAAAATTAGCTAAGTAGCAAATCGAAGCGTTCTTTAGTTACGGAGCATTCCTTACCACCAATTAATGTTTGTCACATATTTTTATTTTTACATTTTTAATTCGGAGCATTCGTTATTATAAAGGCCTGAAGCATCACACACTTTATTGGAATTGTCAGTCATTTTATATATCAAGTTACTTAGCTACTGTTTCATTACGAACCCGCCTGACAGTTTTATGTCTACGATTACTAGTATTTGTTTATATTTTCTGTTTTTATTTCCATTTTTTATTTATTTCTATTATTTAGTTTGATATTTAAGATTTTTTAAAACATTTTTCATTAATTTTTACTACTATCCAAACTATTTTTTAAGCCATGGCATTGTTTATTGCAATCTTATTTTGATATAGAAATAACAAACTAAAGAAAGTATATTTCATTTCAGGTCAAAGGGTTCCATGAAGATTCCTGTATGCCGAATGTTGTATATTTTTAGATTAGACCCTCTTGGAATTGTGAACTAGTTACTAATATAAGTTTGTTTCTGTTATGTATAGTATTAGTGACATTATTATGTCTCTTCCAAAACATGAGTGATGCATATTCCACCAGCTTAAATGCTGATCTCTGGATATTATGTGTATAAATTGATTGTTTTTAAAATATGTATTTTTAATAACATGATATGTCGATTGTAAAAAAACGTTTCTTTAACAAGCATATCATTTATTATTATATATAAGTAGGTTGTATCAAAAGCGAAATGTTGGTTTATTGTCTGGAACAAGTTAAGATAATGTATCTCAGCTCTATAAAATTAATGGCTTTAATTTAAGCAATATTTTTATAGTTAGGTACATTATTCACATTGCCATATGTTAAATCTTAATGCTTATTATGAACATAATTATTAATTATCATTTTTCCGTCACTTAATGTTGGGTCAAATTGTTTAAAATAGTACCTGCTTGAAACAATGAATCAAATTTTAAGGATACTTACAATTAGGAAAAGCTCTATGTTACGTTTGGAATCTAAAATTATATTAATACAATCAATTTATCAAGAAGCTGGTGTTAGAAATGCGTCCAATATATTTTTTAAGATATTTTTTGACTACATGAGCTTGATAACAGTTAAAATCTAGACATGGAATGTGATAGACGAGTGCCTTGGCAGACAAAATGGTATTATTCCATACAATGTGTACTAATTTATTCTTACCATTACTGCAACAGTACCGCGCAGATACAGGCTGTACGTGGCACAATGTATAATAATAATAAAATAATAAATAACGCTTTACACTCATAGCCCCACAGTAGGATTTTCTCCTGTGTCGTGGGTGCCATGGACAACACA
>DWPV01008022.1:0-10289 GCA_018251915.1 Urbanus proteus proteus
ATTAGAAAAATCGGATCAAAATCAGTTGCGTAGTTTTAAAGGTCTATGCATAGGTATATAAGGACAGACAGCGGAAAGCGACTTTGTTTCATACTAAGTAGTGATAGTGAAGTGACCGTTAAGCATGTTTAACATTCTATAAGGAAAAAGGTAATATGAAAAAAAAAAATAAGATATACATATATTCAAATTAAAAAATCTGTGGCGAAAGAAATTAATGAAGAAGACAGATAGGTAACTATGTATGAACCTACTTTATTTCAAATATAGGCAGATATAAATTTTAATCGTAGTAATAACATTTCCTTGGAGTCATCTATAACCTAACACATAAAACTCAAGTAAAGCCAGAAGTCAGACGATTACTGCCCAGTAAATTATACAGGTTTAAAATACACTTTAACTGTCATATTTACTGACCCAAATGGTTTAAACTGCACGAATAACAGTGAATTTAGCGGACATTTTTAAGCGATATCAAAATTACTGTTTTCAGTAATAACAAGGTTGAGAAGATAATGATCCGTTTTTACTATCATGAGCATAGGTTAAATTTTTTGACGTGAAATATTTAACTTTAACTCTTCGATTATAATCGGAGAGTCAACGTAAACGTTACTCACTTCTTATTAATACATAATTATAAGTAAAAAGTGTGTATCGTTTATATTATATATCGTTTATATCGTCGTATATTACTAGGTAAATAAAAAGAAGAAAGATAATTGAAAGATAGTAAATTAACTTAAAATGAGCTACGATACTGCACAATAACTAGAGCAGACGAATTATTGACCATTGACCAAAATTAAACGTATATATGTATGCTTCAAACTTATTAAAGCCGGCAATGCATTGGCGAGTCTTCTGGTGTTGCGAATTTCTATGGGCGACCGAGAATATTTTTCATCAGAGAGCCCGTTTAAAAACGACTTTTTATCTAGACATATTATTATGACGTTTTCCACACTCATAGCCCCACAGTAGGATTCTCATGTGTCGTGGGTGCCATGGACACACAAAGACGAATATACAAACATCCCGACCCAGAACAGAAATATAAATTCATCATTAAAATATCTGCCTGACCGGGAATCAAACGCGACCCATTGCGCGTCTGACCGGTATGGTAACCGCTCCGCCACGCGGGTCGTCATCGTTTGCCTTATTGTTTGGCGAAGATATAAGAAAAAAACTTATATTTAAGTAGATCAATGGTACACGGAACACAGATCACAGCAGGCGTGCTTGACCGCTGTCAATGAAATATTACAGTCATGATTGTCTCTGTGAATTCATTATTACGGTCAGCTGAACCTGATTTCGTATTGCATCTCGAAATGAAACGTGTCCGAACTGTCTCACAAAATGTTGATGGGGATTTCCGACCCTTGTCTATGGTAACGATATTTATGGGAATAGAACTGCAGATTCACGTTTTCGATTCTTATGGGAGTATATTTCGTTTTAAAGCGTTTTATAGTTTATTATTTTATAGTAGATAGATTTTTCTCACGAGCCCGTCTCCTTGCAATTTTATCGTATTTTCCGGAATATAGTGTTTTACGGTATGCGTCTTCATATACCTATTACCACATACAAATCTATAATAGATATTGCAACAGTTTTGACGAGTGAGTTAATTACTATTATTTTTACTTAATGCGGGTATAAACACAGCGTAGACTTTGGCTGAAATGCAAACCGATATACGGAGACATATATAATAATTATATTTTTAACATATTGTGAAGATAATGGCTTCAATCACCTGTTAGCGAAAAATGTTTTGTTAAGGAATCATTTTCCTTAACGCACTCATTGTAAAAAAAAACACGTTTCATAAAAATAAGGTAATTCACGTACAAAAATCCAATACATACGTAGGTATTTATGATTGTACAATCGCATAATGTTGTTTTCACATGAAATGCATCGTAATATGTATATTCGTTATCATAATCGCTTATCTAGTTATACGCAATCCACCTAGATAACTGCAAAGAGCGTAAAGTCAAAGAAGTGAAATCAATAGTGTATTGATTGTAATTAATTAACAGCTGCAAATAATGTTGATATTACTGCGATATCACACAAATATCATATAGATCTGTAATTCGTAAATTGATATTAAGGACGTGGTCCATTTGCCTCGTTTTCTAGGAATATGTTTTGTGTGCTACCCAAATACTGATTTATTACCAATAATGTCATAATTATCACACATTTGTAAATCAAAACAAGCTACGTTTGCGTAATAAGAAATAACGTTATTTAAACACCACTAGTTAATCAATTTTCCAAATTAACTTTATCCCGTTGACAAATAAACACATGACAACAATAGATTGGAAAATGTTTTGAGAGTAGATTAGCGATGTAACATATGTTTCTAACAGGAGGGGTACAGTGAATTTATTGCCGACGAATCGTACGTAAGGAATTATTGCATCACGAGCTCCGTTGAACACTTAACTGGATTGCTCGCTTTATAACCTTTTTCGTCGATGTCTGATCGATACTCGCCCTTATAGACCTGGCTTAGTAATGGGTAGAATATGATTAAGGCTGATGAAAAAGAAGGCTCTTGCAGCGTTTAGTACGGTTATTAAGAAATTATCGTAGACTTTCCTTGGCCATGTCCTATCATCTACCAGTTACAATAGATTTTATAGTCCTTATATTTTCTTCAACTGCCTATGCAAAGATTCCCGCTTTAATTTGTTACATTCAATACATTTTATTACAGTTCGTAAATGCTCCTGCCTTTATTGACATGAATCTGTTCGTTGTGGAATGTCCATTTTCGAAAAGGTATTGTAAAGGTATTCATAATGGGTAGTTAAAATAATCCTATAATCTAACTCCCACCTCCTCACCGTACGTACAATATTACGTTTGCCTGCATATAGTAACCAATTAAAACTATAAATAAAACAATTAGGTATCTTAAAATTCAAGTATTCACTAAGTGAAAAATAAAAGCGGGTGCAATAATCACCCAAGCTTTCAAGCACGTGCATTCCATAGAAATTGAGCTATAAAAACGCACAGAGTTTCAGATAATCCAGATACATTAAGTTGTTTACGGAGGTTGTTTGTATGTTAAGAATTGGGTATGTGAGACATTCCTACGACTAGTCTGGCAGCGGGCGGAGACGCGCGTTATAATTAGCGTGGGCTGTTAAAGGTCATTGTCACAGCTTCAATGCATAGAGCCCAGTTTTAAAATAAACCATTGTTCCACCTTCCAGAGGTACTACGATTAATTGATAAATTCCACTTCATTATGAAGATTGCACGAATAAAAGCCCATTGAAATCGAGCATGCAAAGAAGCGAGCAAAGCAATGCTTGTACAAATAATAGAACGGCAAGAATAAAGCTTTTACGACCCGGATATTCGCATATTACTTTCTACATTAAGTAATTCAGTTCTTTCAAAGCTATGCTCCATCAATCACATAAGACGTTACTGCAATGGTATTTCATCAATAACCTATTTGTTTTGCATCGATTTTGATATTCAAATCGCAATTTCAAAGCTTTGAAGTTGACTGACATTTTAGGTACAATCGAATACTAATGCTTTGTCAAGATTGAAGCCATTAATAATTGTAATATAATATTTTATGCTACTTAAAATAAGATTATAGTAATGAAAGTACGTGCCTTAGCTTTTAGAGAATATTCTAAAATGTAACTTAGTTAATATTCTCTTACCAAAAATAAAAATCAATAACATGATGTCTTGCAATTGAGCGTGCAATATAATTTCTCATTTTAGCGTCTTACAATTTGCAAGCCGACATGTTGAGCATATGTAAATTCGCATCAGTATCAGCTACCTGCCGAACTTCTGAGAATTTACGACATGACAAAAAATTGTCTTCCCGGTTAAAATTCCCACAATGAGAACGGACGAGGGGTGATTTCGAGTGTGGTTTTTGTCTTCGTTTCTATTTGTGAAGTGCAATAATAAAACCCTAACGCAACTTACTTTAAGTGAAAAAAAAAAACAAGTACAACAATATTCCTTTTGTCTCACCTCGACATTGACACAAGGTTGACTTTTGACAGCTACGTTGGTTATGTCGTAAAGGTATTTGAAATACACATCGTAAAGGTATTTGGAACATAATATGCGTGAGTACCTACCAAAGAAATTGAATATAGTTACAGAGCTACTCACGGCAATGCAATAAAAACCGTGTAATATATTGAACCGACCTTTAGAAGTACCGAGAAAAACTAAAGGAACAGAACGCATTGCTTCGGAACTAAATACTTTAGTAGGTTGAGAATAAAAACGTTACAGCAGCAATCTATACAATTAGTGGACAATTGAAATGTCAATTTGTTATTTAAATTACTTAGTAGCAGTAAACCCAGATCTATAAGGGATCTCTATTTTATGCGTCTGATTGTACTTATTTTGATGAGATTATTGATAAATGGTGTAAATGTTTACTCTACCAGAAGTAGCGTGTTTTTTCTTGCCTCGGAAATATTACATTCAAATTTTTTACATGTAAATGTAGTTAATAACAGTGCAATTGATAGTAGTGGAGTACCTATAGTGCATTTTTGAAGTAGCTCTAGAAAGTCTAGTAACTTCTAAGTTATTCCATTTCATACACACAGATTATACCTACAATATGCACGGAAGTCACTGCATTCATAACTCTTTCCGTAAGTTATTGCAGCTAGCCAGATTCCAAGCAAGCCATTCAAAGGCAGCGTTTCCCAACGTATTCAGGCATAACACATTAGGCAAGTAGATACAAAGCCGTTAGAATTAAGCTGGGGATCAGATTACGCGACGAAGACTTGCTTAATACCGACTGACTGCAGTCATTCAATAGCTGCAAAACTACACCGCTACGGGGAAAGACACTATTGAGGGCGAAAGGTGACACCGATGCCTGTGGCATTAGATCTATAGGTGACTCGCTTTGAATCGAGCTGTTGTTGGACATTATGACGTCCCACTAATGATTGCTAGGCTCGTCATTATGCGAATGTAAAAACGAAGCGTAGAAAAACACTCGCTTTAAACTAGGACACTGCGAACTAAATGAAAGTTCTTTTGTAGCTTTTTCTCCTTTTGTTATACTATTCTGTCTTTTGAAATACTCTATTATTAAAAACGTGTTTTTGCAGTTGTGCCGATTCGATCCAGATCATCATGCGATCTTAGGCTATTGAGCATATCTGGAGACAAACAAAACTGCAATCTAGAGACAGAAGAAGTAAAATAGATTTGAATGACTGATCAAAGAAAACGTCTTAAGACAACTTAAGCAAGACCATTCACATTCACTTATGGATCCAATATTGTCATGCCCCTTATCTTGTTAACGTGAAAGGCCCGTATGCACCATCGAGATCCTGATTATGATAGACAGCTCAGATAAGACGCAGACAAATGGTGAAATTATCATCGTCGGTAAAAGCGTATTTCAGAAAGATAACGAGAATACTCCTATAAATACACAGACTCCTCTTCGTGAGAACTATTCAATGTTACTCTGTTTAGTTTTGGCAAAAACAGTTTTTCCAATTTTTACATGTGCATTCTTACTTACTCAATTTACTAAAAATCGCATTCTGTATTTTCTTCATTCTAAATAAAACCTAGAACGAATAATAATTTAGCATCGAACTAGGTTTAGAAATTAAAATTGCATTTACTGGGGCATCAGATATTACACTCAACTTTCGCTGTCAAAGTTAATAACATCTCGCCCATTCATTGGACTACTCTTGCAATTTATTTGTGAAACAACATTGTCTAGAAATAAATTATAGCCATAGCAATGATGCAAATATACCTACCTACGCACAATCAAATGATCGATATTTTTCTCTTGGCAAGAGTGCTCATATTCTCGTATGTATTTGTGTAGTGATATTGTTAAGCATGCGAGTAGAAAGTTATTTTATTATTTATTTATTTATTTATTCATTTAATTCAGACAGGGTCCATATAATTGTAATAATAATGTTGTTAGTAGTTACTTATTCACTATATTCACTATTCGTTAAAAATTTGATCGTATGATTATGTTGTATTAAGCAGAAAGATAGAATCAAGATTCCATGTTATCTTTGATTCAAGATGCGGGTTACGGATACAGTCTATACTATAATTTACTCCCATACAATATAGATGCCTTGATTTATATGACACAGCCTCATCCGGTATTATTATTTCTTAGTCTTGAATAGGCAACAAATCAAAATTTATGGGCCTACTTGTACTTTCTCATTGACGTTACACTATCTAATTCTCCCATTGTAGGTACTAATGATCACTAGACAAACAATGTTAGACCACCTTGAGAACCGTCCTTTTATTGTAGCGCCGTTTCCGCTTTGTTTACAATAAGTAAATAGAGAAGTGTCGTAAAATACTTCAAGAGAATAGGGTTGTGAATTGCGTAACTTTATCTGGTTACGTTACGGTGTCACAAAGGGTGAATGGACTTCCCTACAGGAGATAAATCAAGCATGGGAAATCGAAGGTGGACGAGCGTGTTGTTCTTTGTCTGCAACATTTGCATTCACCGCGCTGCGGTGCGAGACGGATGTCGGTTAAAGTAATTATGTGGATTTTATACATATCTTCATTATTCATAAGGAACCCATTAAGACTTGATTAACTATCTCGTCAGTACGTGCATGTCACACTCTTGAATACCTGATTTCGCAAGCGCCTAATTACTTCTTTCAACACGTACTCATTTCTCGTTTACAAAGAAAAGTGATAAGGTTTTTATCGGTCAACGAACTCAAACAATTGCGTAAGGCAAACGTGGTTTTCTAGTACATTCAAGTGCTACAGTAGCTACTCATAAATATTTAGACCATAAAGGTTTCCTATCAAATAGGAATCTAGTTAGCCTACTGTATTTTAATACGTTGCTTTGAAATTCTGTGCAAATTTTGTATGGATAGACTAAACGATAGTTTATCAATAGATAAGTTAAATTAATTTATTAGGTAGTTATTGCCCAATTGTCAAAGGGTAAATAGGTAAATACCATTATTATAATAACACAATATTGACTATTTATAAAATAAAAGACGAAAAGAAAAGTGTCGTTACACATCTTAAAGTTGGCGCCACGCTTTCCTACATATTGCCCCTCGCCTGGTTTTTTGCCTTATATGTCCTAGATGTATTCGTGCAATCCGAAGGAAATTTATAAATCTTTAAGCATTTATCACAATGGTCCTGAACTGTAAAACTGGCAATTCTTCCATTGGAGGTGAAACAAGAATCTTATGTACGTTGCTACTCCCATTGAAAGGTACCGAACAAAGGAACGAACGAAAAACTGCCGTAAAAATTAAACGGCAGCGGAGTTTACTCGTAAATCTACGGATTTAGTTACCGAAAGTTTACATCCGAAGTTATTAATAAGATTCTGGTTTGTTAAGATTCTCTTACCGCCAGGTGTTATTAATTGGGGTGTCAGATGTTGTGTAAAAGTTAATTTGGCTACAACCTACATTCTTTCGATATACTCACAACTGGATTTAGATTACGTCGCACATGCATGTGTTTAATATTTATTTCTGACCACTTTCTATAACTTTAGAGACCCCACCATTTGTAATTTACTTAGTCAAAAAAAAATGAGTTCCCCAATTTTCTTTAAGGTAGAAAAAACTGAAAGCACTTAGTGGGAGATGAGAATTAAAGCAGTACCTTTGAATGTACCTAGCAGCTTTAAATATGAAGAGAGTCGCAGACATAAACATTTAATTTTAATCACCGTTCTCGATGCAGTTGTGGAGTGCAAAAGAAGGGCGTATCCATAAGGTGACCGGTACTTAGTGCTATCTCAGGTGAAAGGTTGTCAAATATATTGCAGTGTTTACAATCACGACTTACATTAGTCAACAAATGAGTTTGTTTGTGCCGTGTTTCTTTTAGATGGAACACTGTCATTTGTTTCCCTTCGGCACAACATCCTGTAACCACTTACGAGTTTGATGGAGTTTGTTTAGCTACGACTTGTTTGTGACAGTTAATGTATATGCAGAGGTGGTAGATAACTCAAAAGGGTTTACAGTACGGTGTAGAACTAATAGCTAGTTTTAACAACGTCAAGTTATAAATATCTCACATTTATTTCTTATATTTTTTGACGCGCCATTATGTTTATTTCCATTGACCGCGTTCAATATTTGCCGCGAAAAATACGGTAACAATATTTAGTAGGCTTAGAGTTGTTGTTTTATCCATTAGAGGGCGCTAAAAATAACCGTACATTAGTAAGAAAATTTTAAACCGTCGTAAAGATAGCGAACGGTATCGCTGTATGTTCCGCAAAGGTCGAACAGCAATCATAGATTTCAAGTGTTAAATAAATACTTAAGCGCGCAACGGCATGCCGGAGCATCTTGGATGGTCTTGGAATTATCTCGGAGCGAGACGTTTTTATGGTCCGCATTGGAATCTGGGTGTTTTTTCCCATTGCGGGCCGTTCGAATATCCAAACAGGTTTTTAGATAGCGCTGGGTAATGCATCAACCTGGAACGTTTTTGTTAGCGGCACGCTCAAGGAGCACGATGTAATGAGGTTCCCGAATGAGCGTTTTATTCAATGAGCTTTGCTTTGACGTACCTACGTTGAGCGCTCACGATCGCTCAATAATTTTGCTTTGTGATATTGTCTCGTATATTTATTGAATTTGTAAGCGAGATTACGTAGTAAGTTTGATGACATCCGGAATGCCTGTTAAAATATATTTTGCCTTATAGCTATAGATTTATTATATCGGATACAAAAGGTGTAAAGTTATATTTTAGTGGGCTGTAACTAGTATCTTTATGTACGTAATTGTTTTGTCGCTCTCAAAGAAAAATACTTTAAGTTAAGAATTCCTGTAATCTTGATGATTTTGGATCCTTCTAGGAGTTTAATGTTCAAAAATATTTTCTTAGGTTGTATAAGGAATTCATGAAAATCTTCATGTTATATAAACACACCAGCTTAAACGCGCTGACTATTTGTCATTAAATTTTAATTTGATATCAAATAACTTCCAACATCTTTGAATTGAAATAACTAGCAAAACATTTCTTATTGAAAGTTTATATGGGTATCCATATGTAAATTGGCGTCTTGTGTAGAAAGACCGTACGTGGGACTAACCATTAATGAAGCTACGAGTCGTGTATACTCAAACTATAAACCAAGATACCTATTCTAGATAGATGCCGATTCTAATTACCGGAGAGAATTAATGTAATTAGTTGCAAGGACTGGTGCCCCAGTAATGTAGTCGCGTTGTACTTACTTAGAATTTAAATTGGACTTTTTAGTATCGTATCTAATAGGTATAACAGTAGTGTGGTTGGTAGAGTCGTGTACATACTTTTTATATAGATGAATTAATGCTAAATTAATTGGATAGTGAAGTTTAGTTATACCTAACACAAGTTAGTTGCATCTACGTCGAACTAATTAAGCACCTATTAAAAAAGCTGTAGCTGTGTGTTAACTCAAGTTAAAAAGTAAAAAAAAATTAACAATTGGAAATAGAACTGGAGACCTAATCGAAATGTAATGTTATTAAGTTAACATGCCTTATGTGTCTGAAATAAACAAGGTATTTATGGCTGATCTCAAGTAGTTAGAACTAATGTTGAAAATGGACATAGTCACCATAAATCGACTAGTTACCTACATAGTCATTTGCAACTTCTCTACGTTTATTTAAATAAATAAATAATCTAGGTACTGATATCCTACATGGCTGCGGTTAAAATGTAATGAAAACATGTTAAATATCGTAAAATATTTTGACTTACGTATTTTAACCGTCCCATAAATCAAATGTAGGTATGCGATGATAATGTAAATTAAGGTTTGGTACAAATTTAGGGCGCTGGGTGAGATCGAAGCCGTGACGATGCCGCGAGCAGCAATTTTTTCGATCTTCGACGGTGCAATGCCGTCGGTCGGTAATTTGGAAATAAATTGCTTATTATGCAAACCGGGGACTGTAAGATTCAAGAATGCTGGGTACCTATACGTAGGTAGCTATTATTTTTTGCAAACGGGAAGTCAGAAAGTCGAATGGAACAATGTTGTGGTCAAAAAAAATATTGATTGAGTTCCCCAATTTTGTTTAAGGTAGAAAAAACTGAAAGCTTAAGTGGGAGATGAGAATTAAAGCAGTACCTTTGAATGTACCTAGTAGCTTTGAACATGAAGAGAGTCGCAGACATAAACATTTAATTTTAATCACCGTTCTCGATGCAGTTGTGGA
>DWPV01008023.1:0-10288 GCA_018251915.1 Urbanus proteus proteus
AATCCACTATTTTTTTCCTCTGGCCGGCACTTTCATTTTTGGGTACAAAATGTTCGAGACTTGAATGATCTCCTTTGTGTTGGTCACTGTTAAGATGACTCTACAGATTAATTTGAATGTATAATTAAACTAACAAAAAGGCAAACAGCTCGACAAACGACCGAAAAAATACTGTCATCTTTCAGTATATAAATATTGCTTCAAGGCAAAAATGATCTCCTCATCTCTAAGTCAGCATTTACGCCCTTTCTTCGAATAGTAACCACGGGTGGTACCTCCTCATTAGAACTGTACCTATATATTGGTTCTACCACTAGTAAAAACTTAAAAAATATGATATTCTTTCGAAAGAGGAAACATTTTTAATAGGTCCTACAAGTACAAATGGGTGCACGATCAAAATAAATATACTTACGAGTTTTCCCGTCGATTTATTTAAAGAAGTACAATCGTCTACAAGTCGTAATGTAACAGTTGTAAATTGCAACACTATTGCAATGCGAATGTTGTAGGAATCCAATCAGTTTCTTTATGTTTACATGCCCCTGTTTGTAGTTTTTGTATTGGACGGATTAAAGTTCATTCTGCAATGTGTTTGTATGCTCGTACGTGATCGTATAGACCTCGCGTAGGATATAAAATGTTTGCTAACAGACGTCGACATACAAAAAGTTGGTGATGATAAAACTCTTGGTGAGGAAAAAATCACTTACACCTAATGCTGCCCGTACAATATTATATTTGTACTATTAACATTGTACTAATATATGATACTTTTATACTTTTTTTACATAAAAATTGCTTTTAATACAATATACGTCAAGTAGAAATTCTCTTCTCTAAAAAGTTTGTCACAAATGTCCATGGACCGCAGTTATTGACATACAGTTACACTTACTATCACATAGAGAGCATTCTCGTTTGCTACTTCAATGTTATAAGAAATAGGTATAGTACATTTTTATTATGTATCTTTATAACTGGTCGATACGATAAATAGGTAATAAAATATTTACACATACTTTTTGTAGATTATCAGTACTTAAAACTCGTTACAAAAAGAACGCTGTTAATTAAAACTCAAAATTTACAAAATTATAATACAATCCGGTAACGAACCTTTCCAAGTTTCTCATTTACGCTCACTGAATACATTCTGTGTTTGACCCACATAACGGTATTACTTCGCCATATTAAATGCCTACAGTAGTTCCCGTGAATACGGGAGCTACATAATTTCCAATTTTCATCGCTGTACCCAGCCACTTGTCGCAGTCTTAACGAGCTACGACTATTATAAGGAACTAGGAGATTGTGATGTGGAGCAATGCTTAGTTCTTTAAACAATGCAGGATTTTTTAAAGAATGTATGGTAAGTGTATGTTTGATATGAATATATGTATGATAGTAAGTGATTGCTGCCGCTTATAGATTTATGTAATTAGGCCAAAATCCGATTTCAATTATATCTCAGTCAAAATCAAAGATAGAACAACGAACAACTTGTGTAATAAATTTGTTGAATTTGTGAGTTTTTATAATTACTTTACATATCATAACTTAATATTTGTTCAATCATCTCGCTTAACATCTGTGACAAGCGGTTTATTTCGATACTAAAGTAGAGTAATTCAGTAGAGTTTTGTTACAGCGCTCGGTAAAATTAACTGTAAGTCTAAGTTACCTGCAACGCTTAACATCACTATATAGGGTAACGCTCTACAGATAGGAGCAAAAGTAACTTGATACCGGAACTAACGCAAACAAGACTCGATCTAATTGAACTCAAACGTTATTAGCGTAGAAAACCCCTTTTACAGAGAGCATCTATTTTTGTACGGAGTAAAAGTAAAAAGATGTTGACAATACTTCCGTTGAAACTCTTTAAACTTTAACGCTAGAGGGCGCTTCGAACGCGGAAACTTCGATAACATTTTTGCACGACAACATTGCATTTGTTAGCTTTTGTTTGTAAAACAACTCCTTTGTTTATCAAAGTGGATTTTACTTTCGTTTACGTTTAAGAATGTAGTTTGCATGTGCAGTATTGTAGGTAATTAAATGCCATTAAATTGTCGAATAACATATTTTAATAAAGGCGAAAATTATTTCGTGTATTGGTCAGGAATTGTTATAAATAAATGCGATGCGAATCGAGGCTATGCAAGTTCAGATTTTACTAAAATTGCCTTAAATTTTCATTTATTACATTAAAAAGTTTAAGGGTATAAATTAAACTGTCACCATTCCCGTAAATTACTTATGAACATTATAGTATCATCACCATTAATTCAGCCGTTTCCTAGATATTACACATAATATATGTATATTAGAGTGCATATACTTTCCAAATGTAAAACGTGGCAAATACGTATTATTTAATAACATAATATTATTCCAATAATTTATTGTATTAAAACTGATAGTAGCATTGGTGAGTAATATGAACAATAAATCAACTTATTTTTTACTGTAACCGTAAACTGTCATTAATTGATGATATGTGCATTACTGGGTGAGATCGCAATAAACCTAACAACCTAATCGTTTATACCACCAGGTACCTGAACTTCTTCCCGCCCAGCGGTGGCAACTCTACTCAGATCACGTTCGAGAAGTCCGCCACTTACTTCGACGGGGAGCTGGTGCCGCGGCGGGCGCACGCGCTGCTGCCCAACGCGAAGGTCATCGCTATACTTATATCACCCTCCAAACGGTCAGTATTACACGATGCTTTTTGTATATGATCGAAGTAGCAAACGAGCAGGCAGTACACCTGATGATAAGTGGCAACTGCCGCCCATGGACGTCTGTAATGAACCCTAGATAAGATCAAGGTCCGACTTGAGGTTGACCACAGATGCGTTGCTACCCATGAGGCTGACTAGGCTGGAACGCCTCGGATAAGTATATCTCCCTAACCACACCCAGACCATTCAGACCAGCACACAGCAGTGCTGAACACTGCTGTTATAAGGCAGAAATACATGTGGCGGTGGTGCCGCCGGAGTCGAACCACATAGAGTTCTACCAGTTTGGAAAAGTTTAAAGTCAGGCTGGCCACAGATGTAGTACCTGATGACTAAGTGGAACGCTTTATATAAATATGTTTTTCTTACCTCAACTGATGGTTCAGGCACAGGCACAACAAGCAATAGTTATCATGATACCAGGTTACGTTTGACCTGATGACGTTGAGATATTGTCCCAACCAATCTTACATAATTAACCTCAAATAACATTTCTAGTAAGACATTATTTAACATTATGTTTAAGCAATAGAAGCCAGATATACTTAAGATATTGTACCAAAAACTTTAAATGAGAGCACATCTTTAGATACTCGAGCATACTGAACCCACTTGTACATTCACTACGAGTCTGTACCCAGTAATAGAGTTGCGGAGTAGAAGTGGATAAATTCTATGAATGAAGAAAGTCTATGAAATAAGTTTCATTTCAACAATATTTCATCTTTAACTCAGATTTAATAACAGTTGGTGCTATCTGGAATCTTGGCTAATAAACGGTCTTACAACTAAGGAGTATTTTAAACTGTAATATTGGCAGAAATAGGTACCTACTAACTCCAATACTTTGAAAAGCTCTTCAAAGATTTAGGTTTTTCATCAACTCAAGATATAAGTCAAGTTTTAATAACTTATCAGACTATGAAATTCTCACGAATTATTGAAAAAGAAACATTATTTTGGCATGATTGGGTTTAGACGACTGTAGTGGCCCACTTCAGACTGTTTTCATTCGACGTTCTATGCTTTTGGAGTTTACCTTGACCTGTTATACCTGGTATCATTATATTTTATCATTAGTTTATTAAACGTGTAAATATCTTACGTTTACTAAACTAATGATAAATACTAACTCGTACTTGTGCGCTCTCTCTCTCTCTCTCTTTGTAATTTATGGCAAATCTCACACCGTGTGAAATGTTTCAAGATGTACAAAACATATTGACGAATGATTAATATGGTGCGATACAATATAATAATGTATCAAATTCTATCATCGAAGTGTACCAACAATTAAGGGTTTTTGTGTCTTGTGTAGAGTTGCATGTTTTTGATTTACAGTAATTACGCTTTCCAGCGTCGGTATATACATTTTTAAATTAAAACATTAAGAACCATTGGAACACGATAATAATTATGTTAAATTTATTATATGTATTTGCAATTGAAATCCAAAGCGAACATGTCAACAGCTAATGCGGCTATTATTTTGGCTAATATAATCTGACATACAAATGCGATACACTCGTGAGTAAGCTCATTAAATTGTCGTCACATGACAGCCATAAATGATGCAAACTCATTTGATATTCAAAACAATATCTATGCTGGCTAATGATTATGTTACCCAATTAAGTGGTTCATTTGGTAAAATTGTGTGATATACTGTCGCATTTATTGAAAATTAATCCTTTTCCTAAATGTGTGCTTTGTAATTTCGGTAAATTGAATTTTAAAGTAGTTTTGAGTATGTAATAATTTAGGTATTTTCAAATAATAAATTAAATCATTGCATAGTATAAAACAAAGTCGCTTTCTCTGTCCCTATATCCGTATGTATGCTTAAATCTTTAAAACTACGCAACGGATTTTGATGCGGTTTTTTTAATAGATAGAATAATTTAAGAGGAAGGTTTATAGGTAATTTAACACGTTCGAGGCCGCGAGCAAAAGCTAGTTAAGTATAAAATAGTTATTTATGCGTATCAAAAATTATCTACATTTTAGCTTCCGTGCTACGAATCTCGTAGCGCTCTTTAATAAAATAGTTGTACGTAGTGTCGAATTTATTAAATGGATATGTCATTAAACTACTATTTTCTCATGATTCTATGATGCTATATTACAAGAAAATCCTCTCTACATCTCCTTTAGGTTAATAATTCTATTCGTATGTAGATACTTATCATTTAAGTCTAGCGATTCTCTTAGCCTACAGTACCTCCTTTGTTTTAACGTAATACTCATGTAACCCATTTAATATTTATAACATAACAAATAATCGAAAAAAATCCAATTAATATTCAAAAAAATAACAATACTAATTTTAGCAATAACCCTTCAGCTATTAAAAGTAAGTCAAGGCCCACTAGGCTATATTGAATTTAAAAACGTTTTGTGTTTAAAGCGTAACGTTCGCCGTAGCGCAAAATAGCGGTTGAACGGATCTTTACGTACTGTTCGATGTTTACTCACTTCTTTTTATACAAAACGGGAACTGTTCATTTGAGTGACGCTGTACGTGAAATTATGTGTAGGTTTCTGTTATCTTTTATCACCACGGTGTTATAAAAGACATTCCGTTTAAGTTTAAGATAGTATTGTTTATGATTTATTTATAACATGAACAAAAAACATTAATATAAATGTATAACGTTTTAGAGTTAAACAATAACAACAAGAATAATATAAAATAATAGTCTTCGTTTTATCATCTAGATATTATAACATAAAAAATACATACATATGTATACACATCCGTTTACAGTACCTCCTCCTTTTGGAAGTCGGTAAAAACAAAATACACTTTAAAATTGAAATAATAAAATACTCCTAAATAGTTATAATAAATTTAACCAACAGTGAGCTCCTACAATTTGGCTGTAATAATTCCTAAAGTACTATAATAAATATTACTTGTATTTCACTTTATATTATATGCATGTAATCGTATTTGTAAAATCATACTATTACGATACCTCGGAGAATGGTGTGCGAATAGGCTCAATAATGAAATAACGTACCCGATTTTAACCGTTCTGAGCAGCTTTGTAGGGAATTCCCACTCCCTAGGGAGTCGACCGTGGAAAATGAATTTTATTTCCCCTACAACCGTCCTATCCGTAAAATGAATTGGACTTAGATTAGAAATGGAACATGTAGAATAATAAATGTATGTTTAATATTATCTCTATAGAGGTGTGAAACTTTAATTTTTAAAATTTTATTTTAGCTAAGAGTGATAAAGTAATAGGAGAAAGTAGCTAAAAGTTTCAATATAATTGTCTAATTATCTAGTTTATCATTCATTGGATTATGTTTGAAACTTCTTGACCACAGTCAGCCTTGAATACTGATGCAGACAAGGAACTTTCACATGTACTCCTTTGTTGAAACAATGATCGAGTTATAGTCACCGACCAGTTTCCTTTAAAACTCTGTATCTATGTATATATCTGTGTCTATACATATATGCATCTAGAAATTATTAAATCAATACGTAGGAATACTATAAATTTTAATAAAATATTCAAGACTGAAGTAGAACACGAACAAAGATTAGGTATAAAAGAAAGGAATTCAATAAAAACCCTCGTTGAGTTTTACCGCGATTTGAATTATAAAAGTGGGCTTAGAAATGAGAAAAAATGTTTCATGCAAATAGCTACTAGTGCTTTTAAGGAAAACTCTTTAGAACGTAATATAGTGGATTGTTTAAAAATGAAGAGATAATAGAGCCTTAATAGCCCAGCTATTTACTCGGGTAATTGATTGTTATAATCCCTTACCCCGATTTAGCTCTATGAATAAATTAAACCCCTTTATAATTTGCTAATTATTTATTCAGACGTGTTGACAGGGTAGTTAATTATTTTAATACTTTATTCACTTGGAAATTTTCATTTAATAGTGTAGCTGCTTTTTAAGTAATTAAATGACTTCTTAACTAGCAGGTACTATTAAGATTGAAAGAAGAATCAAACCTTTAGTGACTTAAAATGCCAGTGAAAGTCAGATAGAGGGCTCCTAGGGGGAAGAGGATAAGGGCTCAGGGCGAAGTGAGCCTTAAGTAAAAACCCCTAAACACTAAAAACACTTAAGTCAACGTATGATATTTTTCGCTATTAAATTGATATGACTTTTACGTGGATTTACATATATAGGTATACCTACCTATCTACCTACTAGTATATAGTATACCTACGTTATTGCGTTATTTTAAATCCTCAACATTTTGATAGACTCCAATATAGTAAATTTTAATTTTAATTTCGATTTTCGAGTTCGCAAATATTTCAGGTCATATTTTATTTACACAGAGCCTACAAAGTGATTGGTATGTTATTTCGGTATAGTTTATCTTTCCACCGATATTTGATAAGGGTGGATATGAATATCGAAGCATATTTTCATTACAGTTGAAATATTAAACATTAATATTCAGTGCCCGATGGAAAGTTAAGACAAACGTTACCTCGCTATCTGACCTTTGGCAACTCGAAATTTACATATCAATCAATCTCAGAATATTAATTGCGTCTGCCCACCGCCACCGTCATACTAATTGGCTAATATTAAAATTTTAGATTGCTAGAACTTAATAACGGAGAGGGCGGCATTTTAGGGGCATTTAATTAGACGAAGTAAAAATAGATGGCTTCTGGCGTGACCTGAGATATTTTGTTTGGTTAGCGAGCTAAAATAGATCTTGTCTGAAATTGTAATTATGAAATTCGTTTCATAGTTTGAGATACATAAAATTACAAAACATATCTCTTGGATATCCAATTTTCTTTTGAAAGCTTTATCTACGTTATTTAAAAGCCACACAACTTCTAAAAATATTTTTCTTGGAAGGCATTTAATAAAAGGTCAAACGAACCTTGTTACTAAAATACATATAAGATTTAAATTTTGTTGGTGTGCACTTAGTATACGTTGGGTCCGATCATGTTAACGCGTTCGAACACAATGAAATTGATACACTCAATATTTCAAATGTATTGTAATGCTAATATGCGAGTATATAGAACCCTTACAAGTTAAAAAGTATTCAACATAAGACCAGGTATTGTGTTTTCTAGTTGTCTACATGAAAATAATCCTGTCTATACCCACTGACATTTGCTTTTAAATAAAATTAGATCATAATGAATTTTTCTCATGGTATTTGATGTATTATAAGGTGTACACTGTACACCTTTTTTCGCAATTATATATTATTAAAATATATAACATCGATGAAAACTAAAAAAATATTTTACATTTCATGTGAACGTAACCGTTTTATATATTTTTGTGACAGAGCGTACTCGTGGTACCAGCACATCCGTTCGCACGGGGATCCAGTGGCCAACAACTATACCTTCCACACCGTCATCACTGCGAACGACTCCTCACCGAAACCGCTTCGGGATCTCAGGTAAATATGCACGATAAAGACACCACCTACATAGTTTTTGATACTTAAACCTAATGATAAGACAGATGGACTACCTGATGGAAAGTAGTCTCAACACCAGGGTACATGTTTTTTCTAGCCATAGTTGCAAATGCTACGAAAGTGAAAGGTAACGCTCACATTTCTGAAGTGTCATTTTTTGATAATATTTGTCTGATGGTCAATCTGACTTATCGAAAACGAACTTGGTAACATTGGTCATCAATTCACTTATGCTTTGATTTCACGTTGCGTTAAAGCATGTTTCATTTTATTAAATTCAACGCGTAACTTCGCATTTATAGGCGACCTGAGAACTGTATGACCTTATTTGGGGTTGTTTGTGGATGTACTTGCGTGGCGGACACCACTGAACATCAGGTGAACTGGTTCACACGTACATTGACTACTTCAATAAACAATTAACATGAAATATTTAATTCAAGTTTATAGGCTTTGTCACCGCAATCTATTTTAAGCCATTAATCAAGCGGTATTTTATAAAACAGAGTGTAACCTATTTTAGACAGACATGATCAATCACCGAATACAAATAAACACACGAGCTCATTATAACGTGACAAAGTTTTCACTTTTTACTTTCCCTCTCAGGTTTCGTGTCAGAAGCCGCGATTGATTTGTTACGGTAGAATAAACATAGCGACGATCCCAAGCGTGTGTTGACAAAAATTGCCAAGTGCGAGTCGAACTCCCATGTTAAGGGTTCCGTAGATATTTTTAACTTTTCAATTTTCTTATTCCTTATATTATGAAAGCTATGTATTAAGTAACTTCTACAGTTTAATAGATAAACCAAAACGCAGAAGAATATAGGTTTCTTGTAGCAGGACCCTTTTTATTTTTTATTTTTAGTATTTGTTGTTGTTGTGGTCGACATAATTATAGGTATTTTAAAAAATAATATATCTAATACATCCATGTATTACGGTTCAAGAGATAGAACCCTAATGCAGGCGGGCAAGGTGCGGAGGCTTAGTAAAAATACAGTTTTACCCTTTAGGTAGGGAACCTTAAAAATAATATGTGTTCCTATCGCACTTTTTTTACTAAATGTTACTGAAGAGTGTTTTGACACCTCATTTGTCACTGTCGTTGCAGCTGTTTCAAATTACAAAGTTTCGTCTTTGATTAATTCCGAAGAAAATTGTTTTTCCGCTCGTTTGGTGTTTATATTTCACTAGCTTGTGTCATCCGTTCCCGCTTGCTAATTGACTTATCGCTAATGAACTCGATACACGCTGGCAGCAATTATGAAAGATTATTCAATTTTAAACGAACAGAAGCGCAGAATGATGTCTACTTTAATATAAATCCTACATGGAATTCCCGTATTTTCCGCTACGCGTAATAATCGTAAATGAAAACACGGAGTCCAAGTTTGAAAATTACTGCAGTAAAAAAGTCGAAATAGGGTTTGTTCTTTAATATTCCCCATCCAACTGCCTAACCGACTTTGAGAGTTTGTCGAAACACGAATGGAAAAAGTGTTCATTGCAACACAACACGAGTTTGTTGCCGTCCGCGCGACAGCTTCCCGATATTCCATTCCGTAAGCCATTCATTTGAATTGCTTCTCAGGACCCTTTGTAAGCTTAGCCGTGATACAGTTTTATTTTTTTATGCTACATGAATATATTAGGTGATTATAAGAAACAAAAAGTATTATGAAAGGATAAAAACGAATTCTTGTTGTAATCTATTGTATGTATGTTTCGATACTTTGATAGATACAGAAATGATAATGTATGGGTGACCAAAATAAATCGACGTTTCCGAATTTCCGAAGGCTTGATAAGCCGTCGAGTCGTTGAAAAATATACAATCGCAACCGACGGCGTCACATGTCCTTCGAAGCAGGGAAGTGCGCATGAAATATTGCCACTAGGGCACCGATCCATCTACTGACCGCGGCCGCCGTCGCTTAACTTTGTAAAACGTTTGATGTCTACGCTCATGCGGGACTATACTCGCTTCAAAATTTCGAATAAACCATTAAATAAATGATCTAGAAACACGGTCGTGTTTCAAAGCCAATGTTTGGAACCGCACGTGTGTATATTTACAGGAACCATTTGGA